>WBMW01006461.1:1060678-1158129 GCA_013396635.1 Penelope pileata | reverse complement strand
TTTTTTTTTTTTTTTTTTTATTAATCGGGAGCACTGAATGGAAACCAATCAGATAGAGAGCCCCCTCGGCTCGGGCTGCCTGCATGCGGGAGTTAAAAAGTGCTGCGGGCCGAGCGGCAGCCCCAGTGAGCGGCGGGGAGGCTGAGCGCGGGCAGCGGGCAACGGGAGCCGCCGCCGCCGCCGGCCCGAGCTCGGCCCCGCGTCCCTGCGAGCCGGTAAGGAGCGGCCCCGGGCAGCAAGTTTCGGCCGCCACCAGCAGCCGCTTTCTCATTTTTCCTTTTTATTGTAATTTATTTATGACTATAATGATCGTTATTTTTTTATTTTTTATTTTTTTTACCGCGCTTATTGGGAACGCTCATTAAGGATTACGGGGGTCCGCCACTTGTTTTGCAAAGTTGGAGGATGTCCGGAGGGGTTCTGTCCCCCGGGGCTGCGGGGCGTGCAGGGACCGCACTTGCTGGCACGGAGTCGGGGAAGGGATGCGGCGCTCTGCTGAGAATTGTTGCGGTGCTGGCGGCGAGGGCGGGAGGAGGGTCGCGTGCAGTTGGAAAAGTATGAGTGATAATCATAATGACAATAATAATAATGATGGAAAAGGAGAAGCACGATAAGAACTTGATTTTTGTTTTTCTCTGGGGGAAAAAAAAAAAAAACTGACTTGGCTTCTTGGCGCTATCTCGACGCAGTGAAACAGATACCGGGCAGAGCCCTTCAGATCACCAGCTAAAGGCAAAGTGCAGGGCTGGATGTGGAGCAGAGCTGAGACCAGGCGCTCCCCTGGCATGGAGAAGGGGGCAGAGGGGACAGATCTGGGGATGCTATGGGGACTGACAAATGTGAAAGGCTTTATCTGGGGAAGGAACGGGGTAGGGAGTGATGGAGGTGAGGGAAGAAAGGGGGTAGGCGTGCAGGCATTTTACAGTAGAAAAGTTGGATAATTGCAGAAAGTGTTGGATTTGGTTGCTGTCAGTGTTTCTAAGGAGCTGGTAGCATACTTGGTATGTCGGATACATTGAACTATTTATATATTCACATGTATAGAACACCTCCATGTGCATGCACACAAACCAATACANTTTTTTTTTTTTTTTTTTTATTAATCGGGAGCACTGAATGGAAACCAATCAGATAGAGAGCCCCCTCGGCTCGGGCTGCCTGCATGCGGGAGTTAAAAAGTGCTGCGGGCCGAGCGGCAGCCCCAGTGAGCGGCGGGGAGGCTGAGCGCGGGCAGCGGGCAACGGGAGCCGCCGCCGCCGCCGGCCCGAGCTCGGCCCCGCGTCCCTGCGAGCCGGTAAGGAGCGGCCCCGGGCAGCAAGTTTCAGCCGCCACCAGCAGCCGCTTTCTCATTTTTCCTTTTTATTGTAATTTATTTATGACTATAATGATCGTTATTTTTTTATTTTTTATTTTTTTTACCGCGCTTATTGGGAACGCTCATTAAGGATTACGGGGGTCCGCCACTTGTTTTGCAAAGTTGGAGGATGTCCGGAGGGGTTCTGTCCCCCGGGGCTGCGGGGCGTGCAGGGACCGCACTTGCTGGCACGGAGTCGGGGAAGGGATGCGGCGCTCTGCTGAGAATTGTTGCGGTGCTGGCGGCGAGGGCGGGAGGAGGGTCGCGTGCAGTTGGAAAAGTATGAGTGATAATCATAATGACAATAATAATAATGATGGAAAAGGAGAAGCACGATAAGAACTTGATTTTTGTTTTTCTCTGGGGGAAAAAAAAAAAAAACTGACTTGGCTTCTTGGCGCTATCTCGACGCAGTGAAACAGATACCGGGCAGAGCCCTTCAGATCACCAGCTAAAGGCAAAGTGCAGGGCTGGATGTGGAGCAGAGCTGAGACCAGGCGCTCCCCTGGCATGGAGAAGGGGGCAGAGGGGACAGATCTGGGGATGCTATGGGGACTGACAAATGTGAAAGGCTTTATCTGGGGAAGGAACGGGGTAGGGAGTGATGGAGGTGAGGGAAGAAAGGGGGTAGGCGTGCAGGCATTTTACAGTAGAAAAGTTGGATAATTGCAGAAAGTGTTGGATTTGGTTGCTGTCAGTGTTTCTAAGGAGCTGGTAGCATACTTGGTATGTCGGATACATTGAACTATTTATATATTCACATGTATAGAACACCTCCATGTGCATGCACACAAACCAATACACAGTATGTAGACTCTGTATGTGTATTCTCATGCAGAAGGTTGAGTCAAGAGGGAAGCAGTAGCGGTAGAGGTCAGTGGCTGGGGAAAGAAGTCTTGTCACTGCTGCAATAAAATCCATATTTTATGAAGAGTTAAATGCAGTACTTTGTAAGTGCAAGTGTATGGTCACCTAAGTAACTCCTGACGACATTCAAGGATCAAGAAGTTTAATGACCAAAATTACTCCCAGCAGAACGGCACAGCTGCTAGTTTTATACAAATTGAGAGGATGGGACATCTCTCTCCTTGTACTTCTGCATGACGTGAGATTTTAAAGTTCTTTTGGCAACGCATGGGGAGATGGTGTAGCAAAATTTCCTCACCGAGTGTCAGGTCAGTCCTCTCCAAACTGACAGCTCAGCTGAAAGCACAGCTGGAATAGAGAGGGTGGCGGTTCCCATCTGCCTGATCAGGAATCGGCGAGGGCAGTACATGTCTCCACATGTGCACTTCATGAGCTGTGTGCGCGGACACGCGCAAGGAGGGCAGTACGATGAGAGCAAGGTTATTTTCATTCCCTTTTGTCATAGGACTATGTGTAACAGCACCCTGGAAACAGCATAATTCCAAGGGAATAGAATTGCTTGAATGTGCAGACCTCTTTGGTTTTAATCAAAATAGACATAACTCTCCTGGTCAAGATAAAGGCTTATCTCATGTGTTTGCTGGGCTGAAATCTCTATTATGCAGTCAGTTCTGTGCAAAACTGCTCGCATATTACTTAAAGCATTCCATAAAATTGATTAACAGCTGTTCCTGAGCAATATAATGCTATGGGTAGTGGTGCATCCCTGTTCGTTTCTTTTTTTCTAATTCCTGTTTAAAGACAATAAGTTTGCATGTCACAGGAGAGTCGGGTCGGGCTTGGAGGCTTGTGATCAAGATCAAGTAGATTCCTTTATCATAGATTTATACAGTTTTAGAGGCCTGGCAGCAACAGCACAATTGGATAGTTCCTTTAAACAGCCCAAACATGCTAATAAAGACTGCAGGGCTGAATCTCTTTTTCCTCTCCTCTTCTCTCTTCTCAGATGTTATCTGACACAGCACTGGTAAATATATAATCTCATATGCTTCTGGCTTTCAGTTGCACCCTAATCTTTCTGGAGACATTTCTAGTGGCTTGCAGTTGACTTTTGAGGTGGGGGAGGTGGAGGGGGAAGGCAGACAATCTTTTCAGAACAGCATAATCAGAGGCAGCAATACATTTTTATTTTTATTTCTTCCCAGGGAAAGTGGAATTGATTCAGTCCTGTTGTAGTTCTCTGCAATTATCCTTTGCAGCCATGTAAGGACCTGGCAAACTGGGGTCCCCATGGGGACTTATTAGTCTCTCTAGGTATTTTAGCTTTCACACCAATTCAGAGCTCTTACATGTCTCCATGCCAGCAATATGTAGACATGGTCATCATTTTCTAACCAAGTTGTTCAGCTAGAAATATGCATCTTAACTTCTGTCTCTTCGCTCCCTCCCTCCCTTGCGCAGCATTCCCATGCAGGCGGTAACCTGCCGCTCAAGGCAGCCGTTCCTTTTGGAAAGTTTGCTTTTTGCCATCTGCTGTTTCAAAAATATTTAGTTGAGAGACTTCCTTGAAAGCAAAACACATGAATTAAAAACTGTTGGTTTTTTTTTTTTTCCCCCCCCCCTCCTTTCTGCTGAAGATCTTGAAACTACTGTAAACTTGATAGAAGTTCTGGCTGTGCTCCCCGGCTGCAGTCCTGCCCGAGCCGCTGTGCTCAGCACGCTGCCCAAGGCACGCCGAGCTCCTGGGCAGGACCCTCCCTGAGCCCACTCTCCCCTCACATCTGCTCCAGAAATTTTGCTTTGATTGAAGATTGCGGCACACTGATCTGTTTCGTCTTAGCAGACCCCTGCAATGTTTGGGGGTTTGGAAGGAATCGCTGTTGGGTTTTCCAGTGGATGCCTGCGCTCTCTGCAGTAGTAATGCAGATGTAGAGGGCATCGACATCTGTCGGTCATTGTACATGGTGGGATCCATTTCTTGCTTAACTTTTTACTGTGCCATCTGCCCTTTGTTGACCACTTTTAAGCTACGCTCTATTGCTGGTGCAATCCTGTGGCATTATATGGCTCAAGATGGGGAGGAAATTGCTTATGGATCTCCTTGAAAATGGTGGCTAATTACTAAAATGAAAGGTAGCTAGAATCTATAAAAATGAGTGGGTAGAATCCACTGGAAACAGCAGGCCCCACCGCGATGGTGCCTCATCCTGCGTAATGGTTGCAATTCCTCTAGTGGCTCTGTTGCAATTACACCAGAATAAAGCAGAATTGGTTTTCAGTATCTTTTGATTATCGTACGCGTGCGGGAAGTGCCACAGAGGGGCCCTGTGCTGGGAGCTGGGTGTCAGGGAGACTTCTTAATTAACCCTTTCAAGAAACCGCGAGCTGCAGCCACTGAGCTGCTTTCTTCAAAGGCTTGGAGTCATTGGGGGCTTGCTTCTTTTTTCTTTTTTCTTTTTTTTTTTCCTAAATAATTACTTTGCTTCCCAGCTGTTGGAAACAAGGCAGACAAATGTAGTTATCCTCACTGCCACTGGGGCCAAATTCAGGTCCTCTCCAACAGAAACCTCTGAAGCGAGCCCTCCATCCCGCACACAAAACTCCATGTGCTGCCGAACCCAATCTCTTCTGCAGACTCTGTGCAGGGTTCAAGTTGCAGTATAAATGCCTAAATGTGCTCCAGTGGAGATAAAATCTGGCAGCAGCTGGTTTGCTCTGCTGCTTGCTTAGTCATGGCAGCCCTTCCAAGGGGTCTGGAGAAATTAGGCACTCTGAGGAGAAAGATGTAATGGCATCTCAGTTTGCTTCATCTGGGATGGAGAGAGGAGAGATACAGAGGGGAAGTTTAGTGTGATGAAACTCAGCTGCTATCTGTCTTTATTTCCTTAACAAAAGGTACAGGGCAGATTATTAGTTCCTGTTTGAGTTACAAAGATACCCTTGGAGAATGCATAATAAATGCAGAACACCAGCAGTTTTACGCTAAGCAGGGAAGTGACAGAAAGTCATCCTCTCTTGTTGTATTGTGAGTGACACTGCAGGAGAGCTACATGGAGAAAGTGCTGCGTAAAAGCATTTTTTAAGTTTGTTTTTTTTTTTTTGAGTGCTCCTCCTCACATCCGTTTGGGTTCTTGCTGCACATCCTACCCCAAAAGCTTCTCTCATCCTTCCCCCAGGATTGTCCCATATCTGCCGGGGGTCCATCCAGCCTCAGGTTCCTCAGCTTCTCCAGGCACTGCCATGTGTCCTGATCCTGATCGCCCAGCAGTGTCTTCCCCTCCCCAGAACAGGCAACGCTATCCCACCTTGCAGCCATCACCATCCCCTGTATTTGCTCCAGGTGTGGCTGGATGCCAACATCATCCCTAGCTTTATTTATTTTCTTTGCTATGTGCTTGGCATTGAAAGGCCCAGACAAATATTCTGGATATTTGTATTTATACTTTTGTTTGTTAACAGGAGCATTCCCTGAAGAAATTAGGGTAACTGTAGCTGAGGACTCTTTAGAGTGGATCCTCCTTGGGTTATGGTGGTGGACGTCCAAAAAGAAGCTGGAAGCAACGCAGTGATTGCTTCACTGTGATACAGTGCCAGAACACCCGAAACCGTGCTGAAACATCCACCCTCACACTGGTACTGCTTCATCTCTCTTCACACCCAGCCACGGGATGCACTCTCTATGCTGTCCCCTCTGCCAAGCACACACGCAAAGAGCATATATACATTTCCATCTGGTCGCATTCAGGAACGGGGCCAGCCCTGCTGTGTTTTAAGTAACCTGCTCAATAATGGCTTCATTCTGGCATTGCGGGCAGATATTTTATGGATTGATTAGCCTGCCTTGCCAGGATATGCATATATATTTCTATATATTCAGAAAGTGCTTAGTTATAGCCAGAATACTACTATTAGATTTGATTTGCAACATAAATACCCATCGTATCCCCACAGCTCTTTCCTAATGACATACTGCAGCACACAGATGAGATCACTTTATGAATGGGATCAGTCCTGTGCTATCTGGGTACCTTAATTCCTCTCAGTTAAACTAATTCTATTATCTTGCTGTAATATTTACAGCTGCCTGAGAGATAATAGGTAGTGTTTCTTTCCAGCATTTCCACTTCTGCATCTAATTGCAGAACCAGAGCAGGAGCACCTTTGAGAAGGGTCATCAAGAACTGAAAATTAGCACAGAAATTAAACATGAGTCAAATTTCCCCAGGTACTGCAGGTGCAGGCTCACCTGGGTATGAGGCAGAGCTGCCTTCTCCCTAACTGCTGCATCTCCATTGTCAGCGAATAGTTTCTATAAGCACAAAGGCTGTTTCATCAACATGATCATTGGCATCTAGCTCTGCTTTCGTGGGTCCAGACCCAAAGAAATATTTGCTGCTGATGGTAACCCTGGCTTCCCAAAGGTGTTGGGACTCCTGCTCTGTTCTGCACGTGGAGTGGTTGGATGGTGGGAGAACCACACGTGCCCGTGTGTCCCTGCTGGGTGCTGACACCGAGCAGCATGGGGACCGGTCTTGGCATCAGTGCTCTTGCCCAAGGGAAAGCCTTCTCACTTAGAAGGACATCCACGTGTCCTCCTCCCTCTTCCCCCTAGTTCCACTACATTAACAAAAATAACAATTAAAAGCACGGTTGCTTTAAGTTTTGCCCTAAAGCATTCAGGTGAAAACAGTTTCCTCACTGAATTGATTCTCTTTGAGTGCCTGGTGGTTTGTAACTTCAGGCTGTCATTAGACTGGCAATCATTATTTGACAAAAGCATTTTCACAGACAAAAAAGAAAGCAAAATAGCTCATAGTATCATGTCACAAAAATAACACTCGATCATTGTGAGATCCTGTGTGGACATTTGGTGGTCTTGCTTCATATAAGAGACAAAGCATCATTGATCTGCATGGGGCATTCACTCAAAAGCTGTTCAAATATTCCACCATCTCTAAAATATGTCTTCACCATGCAGACCCCAGTGAAGCTGGCCTCTGTAATTGGCCTTGTTTTTCAGAGGGGGGAAGGTGAGTGACTTGCCCAAGGTCACACAAGACATCCTTGTCACGGCAGGGATGCAGAACTACATCCAGGACCTACAGCGAGGACAGCGTGCAGCCAACCCTCCTGCTTGTCTGCTCACTAAAGTTCTTGGAGCTGATCAAAGAACGGATGGAAAAAAAAACAGATTTGGGTCTCTTTTTCATCCAGAAGAAAGCCAATTATTTTTCTCAAGGACTCTTTGCAGCTGCTTTGACACTCTCTCCCCAAAGGATTTTCTGGATGTCTTTTGCCTGTTTGTTCAGTCATGTTCTGTGTGGAGGGGAGGAGGGAGACTGGGTAGCTCCAGAGCAGTCCGAGACAAGACTGAATGTTTCATTCTCAGGGGACAGTAATCTGAGCTGTCCCTAAGCAAGGTGGAGATGACCTTCCTCTCCGCATTGGCCTGGTTTGAGCAGCCAGAGTTTCTTTGCTGTTCCCTGCCTTGTCCATTTCCGCCTACTTATGCCTGCAGGAGAGAAGGGGATAAAGAAGCCTCAAAAAAGGCTGCTGCTTCTGCATGCTGCTGCCCGTGGCTTGGGGCAGCCAGAGGTCACATTGCGCACTCTTGTTCACGTCTATCCTTATGGGAATCCCTTTCAAAGCACCTCTGCTTTGTAAACATCTGAGGAGTGATATTCCTAGTGCATAGCTACAAAGGTGAACTGAAGGAAAGTTACTTGAGGAAGGATAAGGCATACAGCATACTCTTGCCATGGGTATCAATCCTAGCATAAATAAATAAAGCGAGAATTAGGAAAAGACTTAAAAAAAAAAAAATGGTGCATTGACTTTGCAAGTTATATGGCGGGCTTAGATCCAAATAGTATCAGGCTCTGAGCCACACGCAACCCACAGTGCCCTAATGTTTTTGGAGCTGGCCTTACAAACTGAGCAACTATGGTAAGGAATCAAGGGAGCCTATTTCCTCATCTTCACAGTATGAAAAGTGCTCTGGGAGATCACAGAGCAGGAATATAGAGTTAGAATCCCTTTCAGGGAGCAAATTCCTTTTTTGAAATTGGTGCTCAATTTAGCTGTCACTGCTGAAAGGGAAAAAGATGCAGAAGCAACTTTTAAGTCCACCAGCCACATCCCTTTAAGCAATACGTGCTGTGCCAACCAGTTTTATAAAACTCTGTATTTCATCTAAACTCCATTTAAGTCTAAATAATATGAATGTCCTGCTACTGCATTTCCTTTCTCACTGCTGATAATTGCCAAGTTATTTCTGCTATAAACAAAGCAGTGTTCTTTCCGTCTGCCTTATCATACCTGGTCCCAGAGCAGAAAGCTGTTAAAGACATGTTTACTTTTAAACAGACCAATACACTGCACTGAAGTCCACAAGACTGTTTGAATACTTAAGTGCCTTCCTGGATCAAGATGTCAGGATTTTGTAAAGCAGTATTTACAGTTAATTCAGTGCTGACCAAACGATGACCTCCAAAAATTTGTATACTGGTGTTTCTAAACAGTAGACTAGGAGAAGTAGGGATGGGAACAACCGAGTAAGGAATGATCATCGTTTCCCAATGAATCCCCTTTAGTCATACGGTCGTGGCTTATTTGCACAGCATGGAGCTGCATTCCCTGCTGTGCCTCTGCTTCCACCAGTGGCTGGGGGCAGTCACAGGCGGATGCAGCACAGGGATGCCGGAACATCGCAGGAGCATCTTTCTTCCACGCAAATGTTGCACCTCTAAAAGGGCAGTTCTTAGCTCAAACTTTTCTTTCAGGTGCTTGTGTCTTCAGGTTGTCTGTTCTTGAGATAAAGCAGTGCATGCTAATCTGAGGGGAAAATGCTGGCCCAGTGTATCTCATCTATTAATATTTACAGCCATCAGCACAATTCCACAGACATTCTAATCTCAAGAAGCTTTGAAATTCAGTGCTTCTCAGAGCAGCGTTTCCCGTCAGAAACAGAACTGTGCACTCTGATTTGTAAAAAGGATTTCTTCCACTTATAAAAAAAAAAAAAGGCTCCCACTTTTCTCAACACAGAATTTATATTGTTATTAACTGAAATGTATTATCATATTTTAGCATTTTAAGCTGTCTTTTACAGGATTTCTAAAACTGCTCCTCATTAATCTCCTGCAATCCATTTGTCATATATCTCAAAGCTATTTGATATCACAGTTACTTTAAGGTATGATAGAGTTTTCCTTAGCAACAGGTTGTAATTTCAACCAGGCTGGTAAATGTGAGGTCAGAAGCTGGTTGTCACAAATCTAGGTTAAGATATACTGCGCATTCTTCCTTCCTGTTGAAATACCATCCTGAATCTTGGAGGAGCAGAAGTAAATACTGGGGTTACTCAGGGACAGCTTTTGTCCACTTGAAATGGCTCGTTTAATTAAGCATATTTTGTATTTATTACAGAGGTATTTATCTTTGGCCAAACTGGCATTAAAACCAGCCTTCACGTGATGCAGGCCTTCAGATGCAGATTCAGTTTCGAGCCCTCACCCGAGCCAGTATCTGTTACCTCTCAGCAGCTCCAGGTCACTGAGGACAGAGCTGCCTCAGCAGTGGTGCTGCCTGAAGAGGGAGGGGGATTGCAGCAGCCCTCCTGACCTGGGCAAGCAGCTGGAAAACTTCCTCCTGGAGGCTGAACCTGGGAAGAGTGGGCACATGGGCTGGATGGCAACCAGAGACCACAGCTTCAGTAAGTGGTTGACTGTGGCCAGGTCAGCACAATCCCAAACACCAGGGCTGTTTTCTTAAGTCCCAGACTTAGTGTACTTGGCTGTGGCCGTGACAGAAGGTAGTATATTGTGACTGTGGCAGTGGTTTTCAGCTGTGTGAATAGTGAGGCGAGCAGATGGAAGAGATACTCAGCCAGTGCTTCAAGTTCTTCATTTCCTTTGGAGGTGGCATGGTGGAGGGTTTGCTGTGTTTTATACACACCACTGATAATAGCACAGAACTCATGTTGATTCCACCTTTATTTATAGGATGTGCTGTGTAAAGGGTGACGGAGATGTGTTTTCAGGCACCGCCCAACTTTGTATTTTCTCTGTTGCTTACTTATTTCTCCTCTATTGGACTGTTTCACGCTCATCTGTTGTTTTGTAACAAAATGATCCTTTGCCCAGCTCTCTGCATGTTGCCTCTGGGAAGACAAGACACATCAGGAAGCCAAAAGTTCAGTAGGCATCATGCTGGAAATAGGTCTCTGTCCTCACATGTTGTCTCACAGGGCTAGATGAGATTGTTCTGCACCTGCTGGTGTACCATGGACTTGGACTCGACTGAATGAAGCAGAGAGCAGAGGCAGGATTCAGCTGTAAACTGGGATAGGATGAACTATTGTAAATAACTGAGCTGAGCCATTAGAAGTAAGTTGCTAATGTAAGCAAGATTAACTTGATGTGCTGTCTGAAATGAGATATTAGAGATGATAGGGAGAGAGAGAGAAAACTTTTCATTTAGATGGAAACAGGACTGATTAATTAAGCAGTAACAAACAAGAAACCTTGCCTTGAATTGATATGAGGCTTGCAGTGCTAATTTAACACAAAGTACAGCTCCCAATTTGTTATTAAATTGCAATGGCTTTTAAAATTGTTTACATTTTTTTTCCTTATCTGCTTCTGTGTGGCAAAATGATTATTCTGGCTAGTTAAAGAAACCAATCAGAGCAACAGAAAGTGGGGGTTGAAGGGGGGAAAGATTGTCCTGTTGTGTAATTAAGAAATATACACTAATATCCATGACATCATGAGTAACCACTTCAAAGTAGCAAGCGTACTCTGTATTGCATATTAAACTAAACAATTAGCATGCTAAGAAGCTGCTCTGGACATACAGGGAAAAGGGATTACACTTAAGGAAATGACTAATTTTTGCTTTTATTTTTGTCTAAGTATCTTCTCATCTGACTGACAAGTATTGATAAGGAATAGGGAAGAAACATTTCTTCTGCCTTTCCTCTTTCTTGCAATTCTCAGAACAGTTTTAATTTGGTAGACTTCATAGTTACCCTGTACAAGGGAACTTAAACTACACCTCCCTATGAACGTGTGTGATGGAAATGCAAAACATTTTATGTGATAGACAGATCCAGTGGAACAGGGAAAATAACCTTCTCGTGACATTGCTTTTGCAAACAAGTTTTACTCTGACAGGAACGATTCTATGTAATTTATCGTTGGATAGCTCAACAGTAGCAATTTGTCATGCATTGTGATGTAATTTGATGGGTTCATTTCTTAAATGAATTATGGATTATGGATTACCTCTGTATATCAACAACAGAGCTGTATCCTGTATGTAAATATTCCCTCAACTTTTTCCTCCTCTTCCAATCCATTTTCCATCATACAGAGATGACTCTTCTTCCATCTAATCTTTCTACTAATAAGGTGTTTAAAAATTTAGCAGCCTAAAAAATGAGCATATTTCAAAGGAGTTGGTATCAATGGTAGTGTAAGAGCCTCAGGCTACAAAAATGTGGACGAGGCTACCAAAGTTTTAGAGTCAGGATCCCAACTGTCTTTCTGCTTCAGGCAGCTATTTTATTAAAGTTGGTATTAAACAACACCGCCTAGGGTCTGATTAACAATTTATGACTTCCTAAGAAGGATTAGCACAAGCCTATCATTTTTATATTTAAATCTTAATTTGCATCTAAGAGAAACCATACTCAGGTTTACATTTTCATGATTCATTATTACTATCGCTGCTTCAGAAAAATTGCTTACGTGAACATTGCTGGCACCGGTTTGTACTATTGATCTTTGAGTACTTCCTCCCCTCGTATATGTCAGAGGAAAAAGCTGGCCTCTTGTGTCATGTGATGGATCTGATCCTGCAAAATGAAGGATTTTGCCTCTCGCTGGGTTCAGTTGCTTTTCACTGCTCCTGAAGTCCATTGGGATGGAGCGGGAATCAGCACTTGGCAGAGTCACGCTGAGATCTGCAAGCCTAGGAGCTAAATGTTGTCCAGCTAACGTTATTTTAGAGGGCGAAATCCAGATATACGTGATGGAGGCTTGCCTGACATGCCTTCCCAGAGAGGAATTTTTTCTTGACATTTACTTTGTGCAACTAGTCACATCTGCATCAGTGATGTTTTTCGATGAGCCTCCCTATCCCACTTGTTAGGTTTCTGCTGGGCAGACTTTGCTAGGAGGGAAGGCAAGGGGTGATCCTGCTGTGATATTCAGGGAAGCAAGGGAGAAGGAGCTGTCACTTTTGCTAGGATGCTAGCAGGGAGAAGTGGATGGGAAGAGATGCCAGTAACTCTGATGGCCAAACTTTGCTTGCTTGCATTAGTACAAAAGCAGGCCAAAGACACGTACCTTAGTGGAGAAGAGTGGAACTTATTCCACTGCAGGCAAGGCTATTTTTGATTATTATTTTTTTTAATGTTCAAATAGAAAATAACAACAGTGGTCTGTTCTGCTATCTTTCTATTTTCAAATTGACCTAATGTTCTCCTTGACTTTTTCTTCTCAAAGTTCAGCTGCTTCAGGAAATTGTATGGCATATCTCCTTTTTTTCTTCTCTCTATCTGTTTATTTCCATTTCTGATACTTTTCAGTGGATTTAACACTCATTTCACCAAGGGCTGGATATGGTGGTTATAGCCTGTGGAGCTAAGGGAAAAGACTGTCAACTAGGGGCTGTGAGCTCCACTGGTTCACAGCAAGGAAGATGGGATTTTTGTCCTCTTGAGTTTCCCTAGTCAGTAAGACATTAAAAGGCTCAAAAGAAATGCTGATATTTAAGCATTTTCATTTCTTTATCTGAACTCCCAACATCTCCATGGCTTTTCTTTTAATCAATAGCTTAGTTTTTGTCTTAGACTCAAGGGCTTTAAGTTTTAAAATACTAGAGCCATCATCTCAAGAATTCTGGTGCTTCAAAGCAAAAAAATGAGCACTAACACATTCAAAGGAAGATTTCTCATATGCCTGGATTTTCAGGATGTGAAAAACTAAATTTCAGTTTTAGGGCTGTATTCACATTTCAAGGAACTACTGTTAGAACTCTGAGAACTGCAATCGTAATATTTTCCTGTGGCGCTTACATTTGGTGTGTGCTTGTGGGCCATTACTGTCAGTGGGATTTAAGCGAATGCTCAAAAGATTGTGCTGAATCAGGGACTAAGCAGTATCTGTGAGGAGTAAGTCCCTTAGCTTCAGGATTAGCAACACTCAAGGTTTCTATCGTATTCTTCAGTTCTGGTTGAGATTTTAGCTAGTCACATTCTCAGTCAAAAGAGGAAAACGAATCTTATTCCTTTGACTTCCAGGGAGCTGTTATGATAAGCAGAAGCTGAAAAAATGGGTCCAAGAAAGCAGAAAAAATGCATAAATAAATCATCTACAGTGGATATACCCAGGAACTGGGTATACTTGCCTCATTCTCTCCCACTGAAAAATCCTCAGCCACATAGCCAGAGAGCAGAAGCAATGTCACGGGACTTCTGTGGCCAATGACACAACAACAGCATGAGCAAATAATTCATACTTAATCTGTGGAATGAATTATTTATCCAAACTATTATACAACAACATATTATTATTTATTGGTTTACTTTAGTGCCCACTGGTCCTAACTACGTAAAGCACTGCTCTAACCTAGTAGAGCCCCAGCTGGCAAATATGTTCAGAGAAATCAATCTTGGTTGTAGGATTGTTTGACCAAAAGGCGGCTAACTTTGCAGCAAATCATGTTAGAACAGAGTGTCTAAGTAAGTTCTACCCTGTAATAAATGTGTAAATTAAACATGTCAAATATGCTTTTGTCCAATTAAAGCACAGTCATTTAAAGAAATAGCTGAATACCTATTACATTATGATTCACTCTGTAATCACTAGAATGATTTTAAAGTCTCTGTTTACAGAATTTTCAGGTGAGGTCAATGTGATTTTCACTCACAAAGATGTCTTCTTCATTTAAATGAATCATAAATGAAAAATGCAAAATAAAGTAATGCACAAGAATATATTTTGTGGAGAAACAACATGGAAACAGGTACAACATGAGGATATCAGAATTCCTGGATGAAAGAAAGAGCTATAAAGTGAACAGTGATGTACAAAGCATTCACAAGAAGCTATCAGATGTCAACAAAGGCTGTAAAACGTGCCTTAGTGGTCTTTAGGATAAATTCTGCCCTCATTTTCCCACATATCCTTCCACTGTATTCACGGGTGGAACTGTCGTCAGAAAAAAATGCCCTGCACTGTTACATTTCATTAATTGTCATTCGCCAAAGTGTTCAGAACTATATTTCATTTCTATTCTGTGGCTGCACAGTCTGAACTGTAAACAGTAAACTGTCCAACTTCAGTCAATAGGAACTTAATGGTTATTCTGAGTTACTTTCTGCAGTAACAGAGTTTTGTGGGAAATGCTGACTTTGTTCTACATCAGTCTTGATAGTGCAGCACAGCTTGCAGACACAGTGTTTGTGTCAAAAGAACTGATAGATGAAAAAAATCTGTGAACTTCTGTTTTATACACATCTCTAAACCTCCACCTTTGGATGCTGATTACTAATCAAGTTCTACCACACACCAGTGCACTTAAATTTTCTCATGTGGACATCATTTCCAGGAGAATATGTGAATATCAGCCTGTGGTAGAATGTCAGCTGGCCTGAATCCAAACCATAAAGTCAAGTACCTTCACATAATGAAGGTGTTTGGATACTGAACTGAGGTCTATGTTGTGCTAGTGTCTTCATCGTGATGTGAATGAATGAGGGAAATGTATGAAGTAGGTGATCTCTTAACATCTCCTCCTACCTTATTTTCTGAATTTCTTCAGAATGAGGACACATCCACCCCTGCATCCACACCCCAGCTTTAAATGGGTTACTGATACCCAGCTCTGCACTCTGCAGCTTGAGTCTTTCTGCTGCTTCTAACCAGCTCTGAAATGTGTCCCTCCAGGTTAGCTTGCGTAAACATAAAACTCCAAATTAGCATAGCAAGTAGTCATTGCCCTCAAAAACCAGTAGTTTGGCTGTGTTCAGTGCGTATTTGCCATCTGCTAATGCATAAATAAAAAAAAAAAAAAGAATCCGGGCCAAGTCCTTAATTGGAGTAAATCCATGTGTATCTTGAGTAACTTTAAAGAACTGTCATCACCTTTACCATCTGATGAACTAGCCTCTGTGACAGCAAAGCAGTGGATGCTTTGGAGCACTTGGACTATGCATGGCTTCTGCCTGACTGAAAGGATGCCAAGGGTAGGGAGTACATTTTCACAGAGGCAGCCTTCTGGTTGTTGTCTGCAGAGGAGAACAGAGTGTGTACCTACAAACTGCAAGTCTTCAGCACTCCTTAGTACTTAGATCTGAACACGGCGGCACATCCCTTGTAATATAAACACTCAGCTTTGCTTTCTAAGCTCGAACCCTTTCCATGCAAAGTCAGAAGCACGGATGCTGTGCCAAAAATAGGAAGCTGAATCTCTACGTCCTGCAGAAATGAACACTTTTAAAGCCCTAAGCAAAGAGGGAAAGGGGTGTGGGAGCTTCTCATACCAGAAGGCACATTTTGATTGTTAGTGGGATTTTTCCTTTATCAGATGAAAACAAACAAACAAGCAAACAACCCCAGTCCTTTTGGACACCGGAGTTGGCATTTTAACCTGACTTCTGCTCGGGACAGGTCACATGCGGCAGCTTCACTCATGATGACACGCAGGCCACTGGCACTTGAAAGAAATACTCTCAAAGAAAGAAATGAAGTGTGACACTTGTGAAGGAAACCACATTAAGAGGATTTATACATGATATGATTATGTTTCCTTCTAACGGCCTTTAAAATTCTATCTTTTTTCAAAAAGAAAGACAGACTCGCAGCATTTACCTTTTTTCCACAATGCTGTGGATTGGTAAATGCCTCTGGAGGAGGGCTACGTGGGAACAGCACAGAATACTCCCCAAAAGCTTTTAACTAATATTATTTGAAAAACACAATTCAGTAAGAGTATTCAAAAGGCCTTGCAAGAGAAATTTCTCATCTTTACTACATGCTCACATGCTTGTCTTGTTCAATAAACTATCACTCTGCCACTGAGAGCACCTCGCTTGCTGGCTGGCATCATACTTCTTTCAGTATGTTGATACCAACATAGCTGGGATACCTCAGGGGACTGGCAAGCAAACAGGTTCTGAAAGCCTTCTACCTCCAAGGCCCCTACTCAAACCTCAGCTAGAACAGATGCCAGCAGCCAAATGCACCATCAGTACCACATAATGGCTCTTCAGAGGACTGTGTAAGCAAAACAAGTATTTGAATTCCCTTTCATAGATAAAAAAAATAAATAGTAGGGGTTGAAGTAATAGCATAATCTCTTGATACTTAAAGTGGCACTGTCCCATGAAACAGTAGCAGAAGTAGTATGGAGCACAGCACTGCTGGCCTGCACGCAGGCATGGTCCCTGTAAAACACGCATGAGTTTCCTTGGCAGGCTGGAGAAAGTTTCATTGCTGCTGTTTTTCCATTACCTGTTCTGTGGATAAATAAAGGCCTTCAGCCTCCACAGCTGTCAAGTGCTTACACTGCAGAAGGGCTGCATGGGTAAAGAGACTGAAAAAAAATAAGTGCTCATCCCTGAGTAGCTGATTTGCC
The DNA here is from genome assembly GCA_013396635.1 of Penelope pileata. Classification (NCBI taxonomy): domain Eukaryota; kingdom Metazoa; phylum Chordata; class Aves; order Galliformes; family Cracidae; genus Penelope; species Penelope pileata. The sequence continues at coordinate 1,141,262 of WBMW01006461.1, read as the reverse complement.
ATGGAGGCAAGCAAGGGAAGGATTTGTGAACCTCTGGACCTGTGTACAGTATACTGAGTTACTCAAAGAGGCCATAGCCTTTGTTTTCTCATGTCTGCAGAGAACTATAGGCAAGGCAGCCTCTTATCTCAGGATGGAATTTACTTTCTCACACTCTAGCCATCACCTGCAGTGATACACCTAATGCTTTCAAGCCACGTGTTTAAAATTTAAAACATTGACATATAATATCACCTATGATGGAGGGGGAAGGGAAAGAGGGAACCAAAGACATCATCAGTTTTGCAACTACCCATTAAAGAACAGTTTCTAAAAAGGAATTGGTTAATTTAAGCTTTGAGTATCAGCGTCCTTCCTTTCATAAGTAATCCTTACTCATGCTGAATTCAAATTTTTTTTTTATAAAGAGTGTTGTATCACTAGCCTTTATGGCCTTTTTACTCTGGAGCAGATCACTTGCTCAGTTATAGCAAAGAAGTTACTTCATGAAGCCAGTAATAACTTACCTGGGAGTTTGCAGAGCTGCACACTGGAGTTAGCAAATTTTCTGAGTATTTAGGCACCTTAATAGAAGCATAAGCCTGCAAAAGAGACCATGCGGCATGCATTCATAAATTGAATGGGTTTTACCCTCTTATGAATAGATATATAAGCTTTTAAACTGTTCATCTCATACAGACATCTTTTTCTTCCACTGAAGTCTAAGTTAGACCTGAAGTTTAGCCTGAAGTTTCATTTCATCAAACAGGCACATCAGTCTCTCTCCAAGGGAAAAACAATGCAAAACCATGACATAACAGCTGAGAACACAATCCAGTTTTCAGTCATTTAGGAAGTCTGGTCTAATGACAGAGCCTACATTTGCTCTTATTTGCACTGAATTGTTGCACTTTCCTCTCCACTGAGGATCCTGGCAGCATTTTCAATAGACTCCATGAGTTTGGGAGGCTGAGATTTTACCTGTAGATTTTAATGAAATTGTTCTCAGCTGACATGAATGGTAGCAATGAACCAGACCCTTATAGTTTAATTTTTGATGGTTTTTGTTTCATTTCCAAATCCCCTATGTACACCATTCCTTGTTGTCCACACTCTTATCATTCATTTTCCTTAAAACCAACTTGTTAAGATAAAGATGTTATTACACAGGGATTTTAATTTTCACTTAAAAAAAAAAAAGTGAATTTTCGATCTCTTGGGTATAAAGAAAGCCTTGAAAACATGAGCTCTATCAAGGAGGAAAAGATAAAAGAACAGTCATCTCGGTTATTTTCAAATCAGTCCAACTCATGATTTATTTGGAGACTTGGGATTGGCAATAAGGTTAATTTAACTGCAGTAATTTACTACTTTGTTACTAATTAGTAACTTATTACACTATGAGCAAACTTACCTCTCAGCTTTTTGGAACAAGGCAGACTTCAGGACTCCATCTCTCTGTTCCTGTGATCTCCACTGGCTCATCCAAGTACAATTTCGCCTAAGTCATGCTGACTTCTCGGTCACAAATAGCTAAACAGAACAGAAGTGTATTAAGTAAAGGTGAATGATAATGACTGTAACACTTAGCATTTACACTGTTCCTTCTTGCCCAAGTGCTTCACAAGTGGGAACTAATTACAATATGTATGGTAATAAGGGTTCAGAGAGATGCTAAATTGTGTTCTTACTGTAATAAATGGCTGTGCTGGGGTGGGAAATCACTAGATTACAAGATAGGAGGAGGCAGCTTTAGGATAATCCCTCTGTAACCTCACACATCCAGGTCCCTCACTGGAGACAGCGCACATCTAGATTTCTGCATAAATACCAGTTGTTTTTTGGAAGAAGTTTACACTTTGACCATGTTGCCTTTGCTTCAGCTATACCAGCGCAAAGGGGCTCCAGGGCTCCAGGAACTTCTGCCTTTGTTCATGACCAGACACAGAAGGGCTGGCAAAACACTTATTAACTGCCACAGGTTTAAAGAAAGATGACTAAGCCCTAAAGCATTTTCAGTTGAATATTGCAGAACAAGAAAGAAAAAAATCCCCTCTTTGCTGCTCTGCTGTAGCACTGTCATCGTGTATTTTCTTCTTGAAGTATGTGATGCCACAAAAAATTAATTACTTTAACAAAAAGAAATAGGATTGTAGGGGAAAAACAGATTTGTAATATTATCCTGATTATAGCTACAGGTAAGAGATAATCTCTTGCCTTCTCTTGTGGGGGAAAATATATTTTGTCTCAAAAACTTACTCAGAAAGAATCCATTTTTTATGAGGCCTCTAGCAATAAAGTAAAGGCAAAAGCATCAGCTCTAGACTTTTCCATTTACTTATTTGTAGAAAAACTTTCAGGGATATTTCACATTTCAGCGTCTTGTTGCTTGTTAACTTCAGCCAATACTCCTTTCCAGCAATCAAGTCCAGTGCATGGTGGTGGCAAAAGCTCTCTAAGAGGCAAAAAAATTCTGTAGGTTGTGCTTGCACCTTGCTGAACTGAGCTCCCTCTGCACTCAGTGGGGCTGCCACAGAGCTGCTCCCAGGGCTGCCAGGATGCCGTGACTCAGTTCTCTGTAAAACAGAATTGTCCACCAGGCAAAGACTGGGTCATTCGGGATGAGAGGGAGCTATTAACCAGCAAAGTTTTAGGCATTAAATGAACTTTGGAAATGAGCAGCACATTCTGTTGATTTGGCCAAGCTCCCACACAACTAAAGTTCATGGCATTTCTGAGCTTGCCCAGCACACATCATTGAAGGTAATTTTGGCTGAAGTGATCTTACACCGCTTTTTATTGTGAGGAATGGCATACAGGCCAGCTTCCCTCTCCACCTTCAGGCACAGAAGTTTGTGAAAAAATATGTAGCTGATAAATGGCAGTGGTGGAAACCCAAGTTAGTGGCAATGTTCAGGGCTATGGAGCAACACCCACCTCAACTTTAGCTTCCTGACATTAAGAAAGCGAAATACCATCTCTGTAAAACCCACTGATTATTTGTTCTAATGCAAGAGAGAAGGGCACTGCTGAACCTCTTCCATGTTTATAACAGAGAGTTAGTGATGGCAGATGTTGCCAGTTTCATGGATGCTATGTTCATCCTACTGCTCTTCACGTAAGTGGCATTTGGTGGCAGTTTCCCTAGGCTAAGCTGCTGAGCATCTTTTTCTCCACTCAGCTTTCTCAAAATTAAGTGTAATTCAACCCTGTGAAATTTATCCTGCAGATTACAAGACAGCCAAAATTCCAATTGGTGCCTATTTTAGGAAGGAATTATTCTTTTTAAATAAATTTAAAAAAAAAAAAAACTGTCTTTTACCTATACCTACTTTATGATTAGTGAATCCTATAGCATAGAAGAATTCTGGAAGCAATTTTTAGAGGTATTACAATGCAGTTTTACAACAGACTGATACGCTGAAAACTCTTTTTTTCTGGCAAAATGTTCCTAAAACTGTATTTCTTTGACCTAAGCTTTCACGGTTAGAAAAGCACTAAAAATGTGGAAGATATAAGATTATTGGCATAGTTAGCATAGCCCATAATCTATTTAACTAGAAGAAATATTTTATTTTCTGAAATGCTCTCTGAAGGAAACAATAGCAAACAGAAGGTGTTTACACTCAGAAGACTAGGCTAAAGTATTTATCAGAAAAAAAAAAAAACAAAAAAACAAGACAGGCTTGAAAAGGAAACAACCAAACAAAAATCCCCAGCTATCGAAATAAGCTGTGGAAAATGGGAATGATTAAAAAAAAAAACTGATCAAAAAAAACATCTGCATGCTAATCCTAGTGTTTTCAAGTGGAACAACAGAGTGAGAGGAAAAAACGCACATTTAAGAAGAAATATGAGAAGCAAACAAAAAATAATTATGAATGGAAAAAACATGACCAAGTTAGAAAAATATACAGAAAGAAACAGATTGAATCTGTGCATTCTTTCACAAAGGAGCTTTTGCTGGTATGACTGCATATTCAGCAGTGTGAATATTACAACAAAAGAATGTCAGCTCAAGCAAAATGTTTTAAAACCTTCCCGTTAATAAACAGATAAATTGCTTAAAAATACTGATTATATTAGGAAAAAGGGAAGTGCTGGATTTTTGTGCTTCAATCCCTTTCATCTGATAGAAACCATTTAAATAGCAGATGTCTCTCCCAGGCAGTGTTTGACAGCGGTGCTGCTGATTTCCATATCGAGGTGATGAGAACACCCTCATGGGGTGGGCTGGCACCGTGCTGCAGACCCCAGCACTTGCTGGTACCTGTGCACCACTGGGCAGGTGTCCCACCAGAGCAGCTGAGCTGTACCAGCCCTGTGCCGCCTCCATGCTGGTGAATGCTGCCTGTCAGCAGGACGAATTAGGCAAGGTGTTGGTGCAGCGCGGTGCCGGAGCAGCAGAGGGAAGACTGAGGGCTCCCTGCATCACAGCTCACTGCTCAGTCCTGCAGCCATGCCCTGATGGGTGCTGCAGACAGAGCTTGACTCCATACAAGGGCGAGCAGCAAGCACTGCGCGCTGTTCTGCACCAGGCTCAGACCCCAGCCAGAGGAGTGCAGGAGACAGCTCTCAAGTGCTGTCAATGTGAGTGCTAGTTCAAGGCAAATCTTCTCTGGAGTTTGGAAAAATGTTCACATTGAACTGCCATTAAACTTGCTGCTGCTTTTTCTAATAGCAAGATGAAGCTATCAGTGTATGTGACGAAGAACCGTTGTAAGTGCAAAAAGAAAAATAAAAAGGTCAATTAAAAATTAGCTCCGGTGGACTCCAGTTAGACCCAATGAGCCCAATCTTGCAAATATGTATGCATGGGTGTATTTTTAAGGACACAAGTAGCCTCAAGCACTTACAGATGTAGCCACTCTTAGAATTTTGCTCATTGTCCAAAAAGGTTTAAGGAAGATCGTATCATTGCACATAATGATCGTAAGGAAGATCGTTACAGCGTACCTTGAAAACAACGCCTTTTTAGGTCTCTTTAAGACACTGTTCCAAAACAAATAACTCAAAGCTGGCTGGACTGTGAAAAATGGCAGTTGAAAAATAACCGTTGGTGTATATATTCATCCTGGGCTCCCAGCAAAACATTTGTCATTCGGAAAGCCACTCTGAGCATGTTTTTTTAGCACCCAAAAGCATCAGAACATCTTAAGATTTTTGTCAGGCTCTACCTGTGAGACTGCAGTGCACTTGTCCTCCCCATTACAGCCACGCTCCGCTTGGCGAGCAAGACAGTTTACCTGCGGTGTCATTACGAAGTGGGAGAAAATTGTGGTCATAAATCATCCATGTGAAAAATAAATGCAACCTTTGGGATTGCAGGATTTCGTCCAAAATTTTCACCTTGTTAGGAAGTGTGCTGTAATCGAGTGCTAGACTTTGGTGCTTCTCAGTCGCTGAAGTGCTGTTCCCATTGCTGGGTTTCCAGCAGGTCTCCATGGCAGTCGGGCTGCCAGCCTGGCCCTGGAGAGCAAAGCACGGTGAAAGCAATGCGGAGTGTGAGTCTGCAAACACCATCTCATCTGTCCCAGAGAAATGTAAGCCTCCTTCCCCATCCATTGAGCGAGATACAATCTTCCAGCTCCTATTCCAACTGTTTAGATGCCAAAGATACTGAACACTGTAAAATGTAATTTAAAAAAAAAAAAATCTAGAGTAATAAAACATAACTACAGCCTTGTGAGACAGCTGATTGGCTGATTTTGAGTCGTTCAAGGACAAAACCAGATACATTTCTCCCTCCCTATATGTTTAGTTTTGCTCTATATAGGAATCTCCTTGAAAATGACTGAACTTTGGAGCCTGCAGATGAGCAGACAGGAATTCATCCCACTGGGTTGCAGAGTGGAAGGACACGAGGCGGTTCAGTGGACGTTCAGACCAACAAAAGCCCTCGCGATTAACAATCAGCATCTGGAGAGAGCGATATTTAACAAAATCAATCCTCAACATGATTTTCCCTTCTTATTCCTTCATCCGGTTGTTGCCTCCTCATGCTGTGGCAGTTTTATCTCTTGCTATCAGAAGATTATTAACCCCTGCGCTGCCAGTCGCTCCCTGTCCCACGGCCTGGTCATGACCACTCAGCCGCTGTTATCTCTTGCCGCACGCTATTTGGCTTCAGGCCACTTAATAAGAAACGGTTAATTGGCCTTGGTGTGTCACGGCAGTGAAAACGACTTTCTTAAACCATATTACGCTCACATAAATATTTCACTCCATGCTAATTTCTGTGCTTCCAGCTGAGCTGTTAAAAGTGCTCACAAATAAAAAAAAATAATTAAAAAAATAAAATAAATAAATATAAAAAAATCTTTTTTTATTTGAGGAGGCTGGGCGGTGTGAAGGCTTCGTTTAGACACGCCTGGAAAGCAGCGCGAGGACCGGCCGCTGCCTGANAGGGGAAGCCCCGTGAAGGAGGGCTTCCTTGTGGCCTGCAGGCCACACAAGGTGAACAGCTTTCTGGCAAGCGCAGTACTGCACTCAGACAGCCAGCACAAGTCACAGGGGCCGATAGCATCACCCCTTTCTCCACGTTTCTCCACATCCTTCTTTCAGTATATATATAACGAGGCAATGTGCTTTTATCTGCTCACACTGCTGCTTCCTGCAGCTTCAATTTATACCCAGCCAACGACGTTCCAAAATCCCAGACTCAGAATCACATGTGAGAGAGCAGAGCTTAGTGATTTCCCCTCTAACACCCAATCCTTTCTTTACTTTTCACTCGCCCCAGTGCGAGAGGTGAAGGATCATGGTATTGTGCTCAGTGGATTATGCCTGTGACAGGAGTTGCGGTGCAGTAATATGGACTCCATTTGGCTCGTCTTCCTCTGTCAGGAGGTTCCTTTAACGGCTGTGTAAGATGTTCACGACTCAGCTGCATTCATGGGCGCTGCAAATGAGTTACCGGTTCAATGAATGAAAAATCAAATGCCAAAAAGCCCAGCCTTCAGACAACTAGGTCTCAAATATCAATCTCTAGCCTTAAATAATTCTGCTATTGTTATTCTCTTTCCACAGTCTGACCCTATTTGCATTACTGAAGACTGTCATCATTCCTCCAGTATAAATCTGTCCTCAGTCTAAAGTCAGCCCTGGAAGGCTTATCCCAAAATAGGTGCATTCTCAGACTGAGCAGAGCTTTCCTAGCAGTTTTTTTTTTTATCACACTCTCTGCAGAACGTATAAGTCAGGACTTGGTCTAAAATGTCCTTTATTACCCTGCTGAATCCCTGCTGTGTTTAGCAGCTGGCACACCTTAAAATAGCCTTCAGGCTACTCTAAATATTGCTGAATTTCCTGGGAACATAGCACTAGAAGGAATCATTTGGGGCACCGAGTTCATTTCTCCCATAATCACAAGTCTCCATGTAATAGACATCTACTTTGCAGGAGCGCACTGTTCACTTCACCCTTCACTGTGTCCTGTAGCTCACCTGAGACCTGGAGTACAACATGCAGAAGCAGCTTAAAAGTGGCAAAACATTGCAATAAGGGAAAGGAGAAGATCAAAGGTGTGATCTGGCAGAGACTGCTTGAGGACTAGTGGTGTTTGAGCATGGCTTCAACCCACCTTTAACCTTACCTTTGCTCCCCAAACTGCTCTTAAGCCACAGCTCAGAATGGATCAGGCTCCCCTGTGCTCCCTTTGTGCAACATTGACTTTGTAATCCTTTCTAGAAGTACAAAGCACTGGCAGAAAGATCCATGGCACTCATGTTAAAGCCCAAATGCTTTGCCAATATGTAGGAGTTTGTACCATATGGTTTTTGCAGGATCACATAACATCATACCAAGGATCTGAGAGATGCGTGATAAAATATTATCACTCGTGGCCAAAAGCAAGATCTTACTCATTGTGGTAATGTACTGCCCCAGGTCGTATGTCCCATCAATGTATTCTCCTGTTAAATACGTTTCCATCATGTGAACACTGCAGTACTATCTAATACATGAAAATAACAGCTAAGGAATATATTGTCTCAAATTGGACCAATATTTTTTCCTACTTTCTAATTACATTTCTGCTGAAAAACAAAACAAAACAATAATAATAATAAAAAAAAAAAACACCACAGGCAGAGTTAATTTCTTGATTGCTTTTTAGGGACCACTAAAAAGGATTGTGATCCTGTCAGTCACTCTGGACTTTTTCAATGAATAATTAAAGCTCTGAATGTGAAATATATTCCTAAGCAATGTTCAGGAGCTTGAATTTTACTTGTCCTACAACCCTTCCCCCCCACCCCCCACCCCCCTGGTTTTTCAGTTCCTTATTAGTTAGATTTTAGATATTGACAATTACACCCAATAAATTTCTGTGCAGTACTGGACACAATGGCAGGGCACCATGTTTCCCAAGAAAGGAGTAATCTGAAGGCAATAAGAATTGCTTTTTTTCCAGAAGTCTAGCTGTTTTCGGTAGTCTGGAAAACTCAAGCTATGTCCTCATTTCCCAGCACATCTACAGTTCTGTGCTGCAGCTGAGCCAAAAGACGCATATCAAAATACATGGTTAAGTGCACTATTAAGAATATGTCCAAGAAAACAGTCTCATCAGGGCACACATAGCTGTTAGAGTAAGTGATAGCAAGGGAAGGATCTTGAAATCTTCTCATGTAGGAAATACAGCAACCAGAAGGTCTTGGGGAGAGACTCAAAAAATCTGCTAACAGTATCTGTAACATGCAAAAATCCTGCCCCCGCTTCCATTTTCTCTTCTCCCTCATGCACACACAATATGTTGCAAGGGTGCGAGTGTGAAAACGCTTCCACACAGAGTTACATGTAGGCAGCACAGAGACACTTGTTTTTCCTGGTACACATATTCTTTTTGATGGCCAAACACCATTATTTGTTTGTCTTTTATCATGGATTGAATTGTGCAGGTTTTGCACCTGACATATTATTGTTTGCCCGGAAAACTTGCAAAGGTATTAAAAGATATCACTTCAGGTAGATAACAGGGAACTAATTTTATCTGTAATATGAATTTATTTTACGTCCTTGGTACTACGTTACACTGGAAGCTCTCTTTATTCACAACCTTATTATTGCCATATTCTGACAGTCACCATTAATTCAAACAAAATCTTGTAAAAATCTATTTCATAGAAGGATGTGAATCATTTCTGACTCGTTGGCTTCTGTAATAGAGCAAAAGATCTTATACTGCATTGTTTGTTGGGAGGGGAGGGAGTAGGCTGGTGGGCTTTTGTTTGGAATATTCTGACAAGTATACAATGTTTCACATGTTTTATGGGCTTGACTTGTCCCTGGTATTTGTGCAACACTATGGGATCAGCAGAGATAAACATCATTTGTCAGGTGATTTATCAGTTCTCATTCACGTCACTGTTTAATTCCTGCTACCTTCTGCTCTGTGCTATGGCTGCTTTATAGTACATCCCACAACACAAGGCTTTGTGGTCCAGCCCCAGCATGAATAAACACAAAGGGGAGGAAATGTTTTTTCATGCAACATGGAGCTGTTGTACTGCAGGAGCCACTGCAATGCATAATCCTGCTAAGCCCAGCTTCAGTAATGTCCAGAAGGGAACAGGAGTTGTGTGCAGACAGAAACAGTTGACTGTGAATGAGATTGCTCCAAGGTCCCCACAGCTGCTTTCAGAAATATCATAAACACTTCAGATTTTCAGGGCTCAGAGCAGTCACTAACTCTAGCGGATCAGATCCCCACATGGAACGCAGATCATCCCCACTTCAGCCTGTTGCTGAGATCTTTGGCCACTCCTGTACTGCACCTGATGCTGGCCACCTTCAAAGAAGTGATTCCAGACTAGATCTACCATGTGTTTGTTCCCTTACAGCAAAATGGCTTTAATCCTGCGTTCCATATATTTTTTCGGCGCTTGTCATCAGGAGTTCAAATTCTGACTCAGGTTGAACTCTGTTGTAATAAAATACCTGTGGCTGGGAAGCGTTATGATGCCCAATCTTTTAATGCACCAGCTAGAAGAGACAGAAGAACACAGATGTAGCAAATGCCACTGCACAGCATGCTCTCCAGTTACCTGGAGGCGTTATTCGGTACAAAAGCAGAATGTCATCAAGCACTTCGGTGATTCAGCTCCTCCTCATCCTCAGTACTACCTTGTAAGGTATATAATTGAGATCTTTTTTCCATTTTTTTCAGGATTTTTTTCTATACGTTTTTGTAAAGTCAAACAAATAGGAAAATTAATGACAGCGCATGAGTGCACCACAGAATAATGTTACTTAAGGACTGCTGTGCCCTTGGCTCCAATTAACCTTTGTGTTTGTTATAGGATGCAGCCAGCAGCATCAATCACAGTTACTTAGGTTGGGGGAAAAAATCCATCATTATTGCAGCCACACACAGATATATACATTATTTTACTAAAGAATCATAATCCTCCACTTACCAAAGAGGGCCAATGACAGCTGGGAGGAGATGAAACTCTATTTTCCTTCACATCTGCTTGATCCTTTCATATAATCAGCACCACATGCGCCAGGCAAGGTCACAAGCTATGGCAATGTTCATCGCAACATGCGTTCTTCCCATTCTAGTGCCATTAACTGCTCAGCAACCTGTCCTTCTCCATCCCACTGTTTTTAATCTGCTAGAGCACTTCAGAGCAGGAATGGGAGAGCTAGCCTTGCAGACTCTTTTCCAAGATCGTTGTCACAGACCACACTTTGAGAAGGAGTCAGCAGTGAACCACTATCCCATTTGTTTCAGTGGAATAAGATAAAGAGCATCACAGTGGGATTTAATTTCGAATTGGCTGGCCGACACCTGCATCTAGGAAGAGATTCTGGCATCACAGGCCAGCGTTACAGGACTGCAGTATATCCCCTGAGTAACGTCCTGAAAGTCTGCAGAGACCTGTAGCTGATCTAGAGACAGTGCCACCAAAAGCATGTTTTATTTTCTTCCTTTCACTTTTTAAAAGGGTAGTGCCCTGCATTATTAAGGCAATTATTTGCAGAATGATATGACTTGGTCAACTTGATATGGTCAACTTTACATTGATTTTTTGAAAGCCTATTTGCTTAGCCTGCATAGTTTGGAGCTATGTTTTGTCCAAAGCCTGTAGTTGCTTGAACTAGAAATTAAAGCAGAGCATGCATCACCTGAGACAAGGGTAGGAGGTGCTGATGAATCCTGCCTTGTACCGTTTCTCATGGCTCTAGTGTTGCTGTAGATGCTTCGTTCATAAAAGCAGACCTTTCCCAAGCCACCACCCTGCAGATCTGACGGGCCAGGTGCATGGTGGCTTGGCTGAGTACCAGAGGGCCTCTCCTCGATTCTGGTCAGGCTCTTCTCCTATGTGGGTCCCTCCATGCCCCACTCACAGGGCAGCACCTTGTCACTGTGTTGCCTCAGTGTCCCCGGGTAAAGATTTGCCTCACACAAGGGTTGGGGCACCTGAATGTTAGCCATTTGCTATAATGTTGTCCTTAGCTCAAACGAGGTGAAGTAAAAACAATGAGAAATGCTGCAAGGTGGGCAAGATAGGCCACAGGTGCACTGAAGTAAAAAGATAACCAAGTCCCTGTCTTCCAAGTCGCAACATCAGCTCTAAATAGCTCTCTGTATGCATCCAGCTGACGAGCTGACAGATACTTCACAGCCCTCTGGCTGAGGATTTGGTTCTTATGCAAACCTATGACTTCAGATTGCATTCATGCAAGAGGATCCGGGATTTTTATAGAACCAGATGCATCTTTTGGCAGGAGGTGTATATATGTGTGTGTGCATGTGCAGAGTGGGGGAAACATTCAGATTCAAATTCTCCTCTCTCCCTGCAAGGGAGATTGTTAACTCAGGGAAGACATTTATGTTACCAGGCCATTGTTTGCTTTTCCCAATTTCAGAAATGCTCTGGTATTTTGGGAATGGTGAAGTGCAGGGGTCTACAGCACAGGTGGTAAACAATCACCTCACACCAGCTCTGCCAGACTGCTGTAAGACAAAATGTTCCTCCCCATTTGGCAAAGGGGAATTCTCAGTGCAGGGCTCTTCCTACATGAAGCCTTCCACCACATTTAGAGATGAGAAAAACTGAGGCTGCCCTGAACTTGCAGAACAATTAGAAGAGTTCATTCACCTTCTTCCCTACCCAACTTAAACACAAAATGCTTGTTTGGAAAGAAGAAGTAAACTTGCTGGAAACGTAAAACCATTTATTTCAATGAGTGAGAGATAAGATGAAGAAACCCATTCCTCACCTGTAATCCCTACTGTTTTTCGTGCATTGAAAAAGTACTTCTATCAGCATGATGCCAGCCCATCATTTCTTAGATAGTGATCAACATTTTCTCTGTTATGCTTTGCTGCTTAGGCCTTGATTCAGCAAAGCATTCAAGTACATCTTTATCTTTAGGTCTGCTGGCAGTTTTCAGTAAAAGTATAGAGCTTGAAAGTAAAGTGCTCTGCTAAATTGGGTCCTTCACAGGACTAAAGCAAACGCTCACACAAGAGCAAAGCAGCATTGCCTTCCTTCCAGTTACGCTTGCTTTATTCACTTGCTCTTGCTGTGTACAGCTGTGGATTTCTGGCAGTGAGTTTGGATGGAATTTGAGGGATTCGCAGCTTCAAAGATGAGATGTGCCAGCCTTTAAAACAAGCTTGTATAAATACAGGAAACAAAAGCATCCATGTAAACAAAGGGAGGCAATGCATGTATTCACACCTGAGCAAACACACACACTTCTGCATGCAGTCCCATATCAGCAGGTTATATAGCATGCACTGTATCAGCAGACATAGCTCTCATTTCTGCTGTTGCTTTTCTCTGTGCCTCATGATCAGAGAAGCACTGGGGCCAAGCCTGCTGGTTTTGCAACACACTGTAAAATGTATGAAGAGGTTTCAAAACCTCTGACAGTGTCTCATCTCTAGCAAACTAGCAAAACAGTTGTGCTCAGGGATGCAGCAGGCTACATATCATTGGATTTCTATGTTATTTTGTATTGTCCACATACTTTTCAGTTGTCTTGCTGAGATTTTACAGGGAGGGACATGTTGGTTTGTTTCTGAAAAGACAATGAGGTTTTAAGACCTACCTTCTAATTAAAAAGGCTTGTGTAATCATGAAGTGATCAGGAAAAGAAGAAAACATTACATTGCAAATACTGAGCATTTCTGAACCCTCTGCCACAACAGAACACCAGATATCTCAATACTTCAGGGGGAGCAGCCTGATTCACTGTAATCTTTAATGCTTCAGCTCCTTACTGCCCTGCCACTAACTATGCCAAGAAGATGCACCATCTCCACGGCTGTCATGAAATGAGTTAGATTTTACCCCTGTTCTGCTATATATTGGCACATGCAAGTCCTCAAGGAGAAGTACATCTTTTGGGGGCAACCCGAGCCGCTCTCAGTACCAGGTAAAGAACAACCCTGGACATGCTCACATTGCCTCTCACATCTGAGCACACTCAGCTGGCTGGTACAAGGGGCTGGCAAGCCCCTGGATTATTCAGGCTCACTGTCATGCCCTCGGAGATGTACAGGCTGGCCTCTTGTACAGCCCCAAATCCCATTTACTTCAATGAGAGGTAGAAATGCTCAGCAGTAATCACAATTGGCTCAGGCTTGACAGAATTTTCTCTGTGAGATTTACAAAGATATAATGTTAGTTCAAGAAGTCTTGTGGAAGTCCCTGAGGGAGCTGTTCCATGGGAGCTAGGTGCCTTCATGGGATCCACAGAAGTCAGCCAGGTGCCTAATTCCCATTAAGTTAACTCACACAAGTATTTTTGTAAGTCTCTCTTGGCTCTAATCCCTCTTGGCTTCATTTCCCTCTTCTCTTTCCCCTTCAATCTTTTAGATAAAGATCGCACTTAGCATAAAGAAGTGTTGCAAGGCTCCACTCAGTGCCTATAAAGTGCTTTTCAACTGGCTCCTCTGCCAGAAGTGCGTAAATGTGGAATACGCAATGAAACTGGGAAAAGTGGGGATTTTAATGGAGATGATGTGCAGGCTCTGTTCTATCATATACATTCATCTCAGATTTCCTCGGTGTCAACGCCATACAGCTAAAGGAGGGTGCTGAATCCCCAGGGCTCTCCGTGCCTTTTGGTGCTGCAATTAAATCCCCCAAGCTGATTCCCATTTCATCCATTTCTGCATGACTGAAGCAAGAGATGTTGTTTGAGGGATAAAAGCACAGGAGATATTTTAGCTAGAGCAATGTAGCTAAGTCTCAGCTTTACTTTGTTATCTTTGAAGAGAAGACAGATAATATACAAATCAACAGCATTACAAGCAAAAAGGGGGGAAGCATACAACAGACAAACCAGTAATTTGGTAACAGAGCAATGAAATACAACAACTGATTTGTTTATCAGACTGTTCTATTAACCTCTAATGCAACATTTCATCTTTTATAATTGAGCTTTCCATTTTGCTATTAGACCTTAATAGCTAAATTGGCATCTTGCAGATCAGGCTAGGAAATACAAGCAATCACAGAGGTTCAGACAATTCAATCCCTTCATCTATTCTGCACAGAAGCTGCATCAGCCTGTTTTACAATGCGGCTCGTTTTGTTCCTGTATCCTCCTCTGGCTGCAGCCACCTTCAGATAGATCCCTCCTGGGAACCCTCCCCAGGTCCTTTGGGTCACGATTATATGAGTTTACTCAAGATCTGCACACTACAATGAGCTTATTTCAACTGAAATAAGGAACGGGTTTACTGAAGCACTGGAGCAGGTTGCCCAGAGAGGTGGTGGATGCCCCGACCCTGGAGATATTCAAGGTCAGGCTGGATGGGGCTCTGAGCACACTGATTGAGCTGTAGGTGTCCCTGTACATTGCAGGGGGGGTTGGACCAGATGACCTTTAATGGTCCCTCCCAACCCAAACGATTCTGTAAGGAGTAGTGCAGCTAACAACCTGCTCTCCTGGCAGGGTGTACAGCTGAGCGTCTGGTGACAAAAAAGCCCTTAAGCCAACACAGCTGCAGCTGAGAGAGAACATGTGGACAAGATCTCGTTCTCCCCCACTGAGCCCATGGGATGTGTGAGGTAGAGCTGTGATGTGGTTTGTGTTGTATCCACGTAGGCAGGAACAGGGAAGATGGATATAATTAGACAGGAGAAAGAACTTGAGCCAAAACTTTCCCTTTGCTACTGGGCCAAAGAAAGATGTTTAGAGGATAGAGCAGCCTGGGTGCTGATCTGCGCTGTGAATATTATGGCATGTTGCACAGCCTCAGCACAACAGATTGAAAAGGATTCAGCTCAGAGAGCCCCATCAGAGCATTGGGGCTGGAGGTGGGAAATGGGCTGGAAAGCTGTGCCAATTTCATAGATGCATTTTGATGTCCCAGCTGAGGCTCCTGAGGGGAAATAGGAAAAGGAGGGTCTAGCCTGTGAATTGTGCCAAGCATTAGCTGCCACATCGCCTGCCTGCATCAGATTTGCATAATTTTGCCCTTCCTCAGTAGCAGAATTGCATGCACCTGGAGGGCTCTGATGGCAAAAACATGAGTGCCTGGGGAATTTTGGCACCTCAGAGGTCAGCTGGCAGCTGAGAAAAGGTTCAGAGGCTCAAAGTACTGAGCTTCAGGGCCCAGGCTCTCCTGTCCAGACTTTCTGAATTGGTGCTATTCGCTACCTTATTTCACTGGTTGGACAAATACCACTTTGATAATTTGAAAGTTCCTTTTGTGGTTCTCAACCCTCTTTGCCTCTTTTCTCTCAACCCTCCAATATGTCACTAATCTATTAAAAATCCCACATAACAACTGCTGGTACTGCATTCCTTTTGTCTTTCTTTTTTTTGTTCCTGATGTACCTATCTTTTTAAAACAGGACAAATTAATAAAGATTGTCCACCGAACTCTGACAATTACGTAAGTAGAGATTGTTATCAGCCACATTTGGGAAAAGAAAAAACTTCAAGTTATCTATGGTGCCAGCTATTGCCTAAGCAGGTTATATATTAAACTGTATACATTCACACCAATGATTTGGCATAAAAAATGAGCGAGTCCATGGCCACTGCTATATGTGCAGCATGGTATTTTTCATGAAGTAGGTAAGGAAAAAGAAAGCGCCATTTTCTAATTGGGGATGGGTCCCACCCTACTCTTTTGGAAGACCATGCAAGAATCCTCTGAAGGTACAAGAAAAATAACAAAGTATCACTTTGTAGCCCAAAAGAGGCTCTTACTAAAATATTATTGGGCAGCAACAAACAAACATGAAATCTACAGCACTGCACTTGGCATGAAAGTCTTTTTTAAAATAAACAGACGTGTTTGATTATTTGTAATCCAGTATAATCCCGTGTGTAATCTTAAATATTTAAGAGAATTTTTCTTCCATTTGTTCTCAGCTTGGTTGGCCTGGAGCCAAAACGCTGTTATTTTAAAAGGCAACACATTGCTATGCGTTTTGGATTTCTTTCATGTTGGCTCTTTTTATAGCAATTTAAAATTAGATGTGCATAGCAAATTCACAAACAGCAAAAAACTGTGGTGTAGGTAGACTCCTGTCCTCACATCCCAGGCTTCTGCAGCAGGAGGGACCCTACGAAGTAGCTGCTAGAAGAAGAGTAGATCAGTACGCATGGAAGGACAGTTAAATTCTGCATCCACACTTACAAAGCCAAACTACAACCAGCTCTTCTGCACCCCCACCAGGCAAGGAGAAGCAGTCAGGTTCCTTAAAACAGTACAGAGCTGAGGATGCCGCTGGTGGAAGAGCAGGGCTGAGCCCTGGCCAGCTGGAGAGGTGGAGACTCCAGTTATGTATGGGCTGAACCTAGGGTTTTACCAGCAGTTTTGAATACGCTGCTAAATGGCATTTTGAAGCCAAAAGATGAAGAAAATCAATCCCTAAGAAGCTGTTATCCTCAACAGAAGGTAATACAGCAATTTTTCTCAGTTAGTTTCTCATTCTCTGGCAGAGGGCATGCCTTTGCTCCCCCCCAGGAGACGGCTGGCGGACACAGTGTACCACAAGTCTTCTGTTCCTCTTGGTCTCCCCAGGCACATTGCATCCCACTCCCCTCCCACTGCAGGTGGTCATGGCCCCTTCCTACCGCTCATTTCAGTCTCAGCACGCTTCAGATCTTCAGTTTAAGTATCCAGAATTAACCACACCACACTTGAAAGCTGGGGGCCTGGCCCCAGCATGAATGATTCAGGCTTTCAACTCAGGAGGCATTGCATCTCAAACAATGAATAAACATCCTAAGCACAGGTTGGCTTTCATTGTGTTCTATCTTTAGGGTGGCTGGGAAACAGGTTATGTTTTCCAGTATGATTTGGCAAACCTCTGACTAGAAACATGCGTTCCTAAATGAAAATGGAGATTCGCACACAATCACCTGTCTCCAGGAGCTGGGGCTTTAATTAAAATATCAATTATTGCACGACTTGTAATGAAATTGCCAGTCAGCTATGCTAAATGTCTGTTTCCTCCCCTACTGATACAGGTTTCTAAAAGAGGTAACATCCCTTTCTTCCTAGAACTATCAGCAATGTGAAAAATAAGCTGTACGAGCAGTCCAATTCTCTTGCAAGGTATTTGTATAGGCCTATAACCTCTTTCAGCGATTTCTTCTTAATTTGTATTCATTCACAACCAGCAGAGAGAATGAAAAGTGTGGCAGGGAGAAACTCATTCCAGGAGTTCTGCAGCACCCTGCAGCTTAGCAAAGGTAATTTGTGTAGTTACAGCTCCTCTTTTATTGAACACATCTGCAGCAGTCATTGGATTGGGATGTTTCCTTTATGCCTCCTTGAGAGCTAGTACATGTCCTGGGTGGAAGGCTGAATTTGAAAAATGTTCATATAGCCTGTGACCAGCTATGGGAATACAAAAGCCAGACTACTTTGATCCTATCAGCCACAGAAATGCTACAACACACGCACGAGAAACAATGGAAGGGACTCGTGGGTAAACAGCTATTTATTTGTTATGATCTCACCCTAAAGATTTTCTCATTAGGACTTAATGTGTTTTGGTACAGAGGTGAGCTGGGGTGTGGGGTTGGAGATCAAGCCTACAAATAACAGCAAGTAAGAAAAAATGGTTTAAAAAATTGTTCAGAGCTTTTTACCTTGTCTAAAGTGGAATTTATAGGTTTTGCCCTGCTGCCACCACAGGGTTCTTCACTGTGAGGATGAAAAGAAAGTAAGATAACAGTTTTGAAGTGCAATTAAAAACAATTTGGAAAAAAAACAGTCTAATAATAACTGAAACGTGCAGCTGTAGGCAAAAGGCAGAAGAGAATCCACAGCCACAAGGTTTATGTTACCCAGCCAAAAGTACAAGGAATACGGTGATATACTCATAGGGCTCTCAGGATAGTGTCCCTTCACAGTGGCTTAAAGAGGTGTGATGGCAGTGTGTGCTGTCTTTTAAGCACCAGGGGAAACGTCTTTGACCAAGCAGAGATTTTTGCCACTCCTCTCCTACCCCTCCCAGGCTGTGGAATGCTCAGCCGTAACACAGTGATCCATTCTGCTCCCGATTTTCTTCCTGCATCGGTTAAACCTAACATCCTTCCCAACACACGTAGACTACCAGCATTACTTTCTTTCCTTTCAGAGAAAGAGAAATAGAGACATTTAAAATGTGTAGATGCATACCTGTACAATTATGTTCGAACCCACAGAAGCTTTTGTCAAAGTTTTGCAGATAGACCAACGGACAATTAATTTTCCCTTCTCCCCCAGACACAAGCTGTGCTTACATCCCCCCACATCAGAGAAAAGCACATTCGCCAATTATCTGTCCCTTCCATATCCCACTCGGCAAGCAGCTATAAGAAAAAAAATCCTTACAAATTACTTTGAAGCACAAAGGAAAATCTATTCATTCTGTAATGAGTTTGCTAATTTTAACAGGAATGGGGATTCTTTTTCCCTCATGTTTCATGCTAGCCTGTTCTTTCTAGGACATCATATTTTGTTCTCAATTTACTGCAACTACTCATCCAGATTACTACAGGGTCCTCCAACTAATGCAGAAACAGATTGGCACTGAGAAGACAGGCACTTTCTGTAGGGAGTCACCTTCTGTGAACCTTGCCTGCCCATAAGTATGCATAAAAGTGCAGCTCCTGGGAAAAAGATTGAATTCTTATCCTGGGGGAATGGAGGAGGGAAGGTGTTCTATTAATAAATCCAAATGTTAGGCTTAACTCAATATGCAGAGTTGAGGCAGGAATGATATATTTCACTCCTCCATTTGCAAAGGGGTGGGGAGGGAAGGCAAGGCAGGCCAGACATGGCCATTTTTCCTTAGAGACAACTCATTTTCCTTTATGTGCTGATTCAGGATGTGTGGGTCAGGTGCTTTTTATTAGGAACCCTGATGGGAAACACATCCTGGCCCCTTCCCCACTGTGTCAGCTCAACAGGTGTGCAATACCACTGAAATTATGTGCTCAGGGCTCCCTGTCCCTCTTTAGTGTTCAACAGCAGTTGGATATGTGGTCTGGAGGGTTGTTTCTTTTTACAACCGAGAAAACCAGCTTGTGTCTCATGTTGTATGCTGCAATTGGACGCAAACAGGGAACCATCCACCACTCTCCCAGACTCCCTATATTTACTACAGTGTCTGTTTAAGGAAACATTAAAGGAACCTTAACAACCCCAGGCACAGGCAGGAAAGATGTTTTCCCCCAGGCTTCATCATGGGCACGGTGCTCACATATCTAACAGCACGGGGAGCATGGCCATGATGCCCTTGGACTGCAGAACCTATGTGAGATACTACAGACATTCTGGGAGGTAGACGCTAAGCAGCAAAGAGCAGACAGTATAGGGAGTTCCTAAGGACTGCCTAAGCTATGTGAGGAGCCACTTCAGGTCTCCAAAATGTCAGAAACCAAGGATACTTAAAGTCGCCCTCGTCCACATTTCCCTCAGGCCTCTAAATGACGGGTCACACCTCAGAGATGTGGCACCGAATTTTCTGTCAGGCTTGACTAATGAATTGACGCTGTCAATTCTGGCATGGAGCTCATCCCAGTGGTGTGAAACTGCTGAGAATAGGGGGCTGCTTCAAGAGGAAAATTGATGCTGTGAACAAGCATGATGGCAGCCCTCGTGACTGCCTGGTGCTGTGGGTGCAGCTCCCCAGAGGCAGCACAGGAAAGGACATCCATTCAAATCCATTGGTGGGCTGGAGCCTAAAAATACACCTGACCCCTGCGATGCTGGTCGACATGTCCAAGTGCCACCAGCATGGGCTCAATACAAATGTAGAGAAAATGAGCACCTGGACGTGCCCTGAGCTCTCCTTGCCTGGCTGCAGCCCAGACTCGCAGCTGGATAAGCAGCTGTATCCCAGCTCTGAAGCACTGCCAAGCGAGGAACCTCTCTGCTGCTGCTCTTTTTCTTTCTCCTTGCTGTTACTTCTCATTATTTTCCCTTTTTCCACACTTCTGCTGCACAAAAATTGCCCATCTGACAAAGAGTGTTACAGTCAAAGTCTCATTATGAGCACAAGGGAACACACCTTATCTGCAGAGCCAACAATTAGAATTAATTGTTAGCCTAATTAATGTTTCAACAGTAAAATCAAAATGAAACAAACAGATATTCATGGACTAGTTAAATTGATTCTAACGTTTTTTGTCCACACTACCTAATTATTACTAATTCTCATTAATAATACAATTGGTTAGTCCCCGACTTCCTAATACCTATGTCTTTCTTTCTTGTTGTGCTCTCATTTCTTCTGAGTAGTACCAGCATTATTATGTCCTAGATTCCTCTCCATCAGCAGTATGCTGTTGGTAGTCAGAGTTTCTTAGGTGTGTTTGGGGTTTTCAGGCAGTCTGTTGCTAGCACGTTTTTAATTGGTCCACAAGATTAGTTACAGTAATTTCTTTAGGGTAAAACCATACAACATCACAGGGTTAAGCTAACGCAAGAACCAAGTTGGACATTAGTCACCTGTTGAGCAATTGCAGGTTCAGCTAAAACAACTTAAAATAGACCAGACAAAGCCTGAAGTAGCCTGTGTTAAGTCGAAACAAAATCTGCAGTTTGTGGGTAGCAATGACAGCATCGTGTTTCCTAAGGCACAGGGCTGCAGCAGAAGCTGTGTTCACACAGGCACTGCTGGTGCATACACATTCTCCTCCAAACAAGCATACGTACCAATTACCTGTTCCATAAATGCTTTTGTCAGTAAAACTCTGCTTACCTGATCTTTTTCCAGTTACAGTCAAATTAACTACCAAAGTGTTAGATTTTATTCCCCCGAACACCTGAGGTTTTCTTTCAAGCTGAAGTTGCTCAGCTCTATTCACATCTGACAGAGCCACACTTTGATTTCAAGGAACAGCAGCTTATGATTTTAAGCCTCTATCCTATTCTGGGTACTAACATCACAGAAATGCTTTAGCCATTCAGCACTGAAATCAAAAGTTCAATTCCCACTGGTAACTAAAGTGTTACTAAAGCCTTTACTGGTATAGATAGTCTACAGCACACAGATGCAGGCATAAATATATTTATACATATACACATGTAAGCTCAACACTCGGAACACGGTACTAAATGACAGTACATCACACTTTTGACAAACTTCAGGCATTTGTAAGCAGGAAGGGATGAAAACCTAGAACCATAAATCTCAGATTGCCCATTTAATGAAATACCATTTTTTTTAATAGACAGTCTGAACCTTGGATAATCCCTGCTGCTTTGTAAGTGCCCACGCTTGAAAATAAGTCCTCTTACAACCTGCAGTGCAAAATAACCTCCAGTAAATCAGAAGAAAGGGGTACTGATTATGAGGAGGGAGCAGAGGCAAATAACTCCAGGGCAATCTTCCCCTATATTACCTGTGTGCACCTAACACCTGCATTGTTGCTAAGTTGCAAGGGCTTAAAGTGGGAGAGAGAATCTAATTTCTGGCTTAACACATATGCACTGTGGATTGCTTATGTAACTGAAAAGACATCATTTCATCACAAGACTATCGATTCAACAGATAATATGTAGATGGAGGTAATAAACTGCTGGAGTAATTTTGATTTTGTTTTGGAACTGTGTTCATCTAGCAAGTGAGAAGCATAATAAGCAGTAAATGTCTTGCAGCTTATATAAGAAAAGAACATTAGAAACAAATCTGTCAAAACTGTAGTAGAAATATATGAAGTCTTACAGAGAAGTGAGAAAGATACGTGTGTGTATTTTTGAGTTTATTCTTGTTCAGTTGTCAGTAATTCCCCAGATTTTGTGGTGGCCATGTTATCTTCTGCTTTTGAATTAGTCCTAAAATGTCGTATGATAAGAGGCTTAAACTCCATTGACCTGGCTGCAGTAAGAGTTAGGTTTCTAGATGTCTTTGAAGGTCTCGACTTCAAATTTATTCTGTTTCCACATTCAGAGATGGTAACTTTGCGCTTCTCACAAAATGACTCTGAGGATAAATACAATAAAGATTATTAAGTGATCGAAATCCTTGGTAATTGAGACTACGCGGGTACCTCAGACAGGTGAATAAACTCTCATATTTGCCTTCAGGGCGATTTGACAATTTTCAGCTTACATCAGTATGCCCATAATTAAAGGTGAGAAGGAAACGGGAAAGCAGAAAGCGGGAGGACTTTAGGATCAAAGCTAAGTGACCTTGACAGGTGGGAGGCTTTTATCTCTTCAGAAGGAAGCAGCCTCAGTTGATAACAGTCATGATGCACTAGAAGTAGATGCAGTATTTGAGATTTTGGGGTGGGATATCTTACGGATGCGAATAAGTGCAATTTTTAGGAATGTCTGAGATTTAATTAAATGCATATTTTGTTGCAGAAGCATGGATTTCTCTAGATGCAGTCAGTAAACGTTTGATTGTTTCATTTGATATTTAAGCTGTGATGTCTTCAGCTGTAGTTGTTAAAATCAGATGAATAGAAATTTAATATTTAAATTTTAATTTGTAATTCTAATAAGAATTAGAATAGAAGCTATTGAAAGAAGCAATTGTAGAACCAAGAAACGCTTACAGGGAAAAAAAAAAGAATGACATGTGACATGCTAGCTCTAATGACACAATATTCTCATCAGTTTCAACAAGACCAAAGCTGGTTGTTTCTGAAAAAATGTTATCCATAAGAGTGTCAGAGAAGTTTAGTTTTGGCTCGAGAAAATATTTAGGATACATAGAGTAGTCGTCCCGGAAATGGAAGAATAGCAGACTTACCCCACTCTGATAAAAAGAACAGTGTCAGAGATTGCACTGACTCCTCGGTTGGTCAAGTTTCATTTCTTACTGGAATTACTTTTCCTGAGCACTAACTGCTCAGGAGAATACCTTTTAGATGAAAAGAAATTTCAGAAATAAGAAGGCAGTCTCTTGTCCAGATAAGTATCTAAGTATCTCTTTGTTTTTTAAACAGAGACATCTGTTTACAAGCGTGAAAGTATAAATTATACAGAAATTGATTCATTTAATTCTGCTCCTCCCAAACTGCTTATCTCTCTTTTTTTCTTTTTCTTTTTTTTTTTTTTTCTTTTTTTGATCTTGGTTATCAATCCTGGATACTGCATGGGATTAGTTCAGGATCAAAACCAAAACTCCACTGAGCAACAAGCAACAAAGGCCAGTTTTGCAGTCTTCAGTGGCTTACACGTTCTTCTAAATCCCGGACCAAGAACAACCACTTGCATCACCCATTTTGTATATTTAGGATTAGCTCCTTCAGTTGTCTAAAACATAAAAGCAGAGCTGTCCGAGAAGTTTCTAATCCGCAGTTTGCTGCATATATGATCACATAGTTATTTAGCATTAACAACGTGCCTAAGAGCTGCAGTGCGATTCCTCATTCCCTTCCCTGGAAAAGGAGTAGCAAAGAGTCTGGCTGGAACAGATTTAAAAATAAAGCACCATATGCAAGTCTCTGTTACACAAGAGGAAGTTTTCAGTAACTGCATTAAGAACCCTGCTTCCAAAAAACATATACTCTGCTTCTATTTTAAAGAGATTCCACATGCCATTGGAAAGAATTTAACAATGCTGTGAACATCGATTGTTTTAAGGCAGATCAGAATCTTTCCCAGATTTCTTTACTCTTAAGAAGTGGCACATTTACAGGGATCTGATCAAACGCTACTGAAAGGAACTTTCTCATTGGGTTCAGTGCCCAGAGGAGCATGCCTCAGTAACACAAGCGAAGGGGTTATTCACCTGCATAGTATTTGATGTTAATGGTGCATGTATACTGTGCTGTGTGTACCAAGAGAGAAAAAAATTGGAATCAAAATTCATGATTCAAATTTCCTCAATATTCCTAATTAAACAGCTCATTAAGGTTTTTCAAAGAATTAGTGACATAAGTAGCATTATTAAATACTTCAGAAGCTATTCAGCCACAAGTAACGTTATTCTTTCATACATTTTTCTATTCCAAGGAACATAAAATTACTAGCAAAAACATATTAAAAGGCCCCTTTCAAAGAAGAAAGCCACCTCTCAGATTAGTGATTTGAAAAGCAAGTATGCATGTTTCCTATTCAAGAAATTCAAGAGTTTCAGAAACATCACTCACTGTTCACAAAACCTCAGTTAAGTAATGAGTCACCATGGCTGGAAATACACACTGAAGCGGTGAAGTTTATTCCCTCACCTGAAGTCACGGGCAGTTTTCCCATAGAGGTTAGCCATAGTGGATGGAGGATTCTGGCTTCTGACTGCACTATGGGTAAAGATCACCTTGATCAGACAAAAACATCCTAGTGACCACACTGCAAGAACATCCCTGCCATAATAGCATGGTATTTATTCAGCCTGTGTAACAGCAGGTGTGCCTCACTCCCAATTAACAGTGATCATCCAGTCCTAGTATCCCTGAAGTCACTCAGAAATGGCTTAGTGTCCCTAAGCACTGCAGCTTCTTTTTCTTGGCCATGAAGAGAGCCCAGGAGGACTTACAGTGGGCATTTCCACTCCCTGCCATCTTGTCTAGACATGCTTGAGAAGGTCTTCTGGCTCCTTAATCAGATCCTGAGCAGGATCAAAAGATCTGAGGAAAGGAAGGCCAACAGACCTATGTTTGCTCCCCAGCCTTTTGCTACGGCTTCTTCAGCTGAGCAGTTAATAGGGGTAATATTAAGAGACTTTTAAAGAAGCGTTGCCTTTTAGTGCAGGCTGTTACTATCGTGATCAAAGAAATAAAAGACTCTTTCATCAAAAAAGAGACATGACCTACTAATCTACAGTTCTTTTAATAGCACATTTGTAATGAAATGATTCTTAATGGGCATTCCTCTGTTTTCCTGTTAATTGCTCCCGTTGGAGTGTATTTGCATAAATAGAGTTCACTTGCCCACAACATGCTGAGCACTATGGGGATTTCTGACTGGTAGCAGTCCACATTCATTTCTCAGTGGTAAATGGCCATGAAAGTCCATAGGAAATAAGAAAGTCCTTGATTATCAAATACAAAGCTAAAGTTCAGCTGTTTCTACCCTTCCCAGTTCCAGTGCATTATGTCCCACCTACTAATTGTTTTCACCTAAGTTCAGAGTGGGAATTACCATATGTTACTGTCAAAATACACAGAAAAATTTAGAAAGCATCAAGCCTCTAGCAGAGAGAAAGAAGCAAACAGCAGCTGCTGAATGGAAAACTACTTAGGAAAGGCAACTGCTTTGTTCTATCACAGATGAAATGGGGCACACTGGCAGTGGGGGTGGTGAGGAAAGTCCCTGTAAGGGAGAACTGCAAAAGGCAAGCAGAAGAGATTAGGGTCACTGAAAAAAATAAAAGACATCAGCAGTTAAATACAGGATTGTAGCTTTCCTAGAAATGTGAATGTACAGATGTCTGTAAATATAAAATAGGGAAGAATAATCCCTTTTTACATATGCAATGCATATAAACTCTAATATGCCTAGACTAGAATCAGGTGAATTCTGCTTACATTTTTGCCCTTAATTATACCACTTACTATAATAATTCTGATATCTCTGCCTATGGATTTTCTCAGTAGGAAACAAATCAAGACTTTAGCAATTAATATCATGTTTGACAACAATATACTCTGCCCAAAGCACAACCAAAATACTCCTGTCAAAGAATTTTCTTCTATGTCTGCTACTGAACTGTCTAATTGCTATTGTCAAAATAGTCAGTCTTTGATAGAATGATATGCTGGTTCCTGCAGAAAATAGGCTACCTTCTGCTTCCTTTTAGTCTTGGCTATGCGTGGCAGTACAGCCTCTGCCTTCATTGTCACACTGCAATACTTTAGGGAAAACTGCAATGCCACAAAAGCAGCTGCAAGCCCAGGTTTTTCTCTTGTGCTTGGAGAGTATTTCAGACATGTTGGCTTTGAGTAATTGCTGATCTCCACAGAGAGGATCTGTTTTTATGTGGTTCTGTCTCATTCATAGGAGTTTGTGTGTGACATGAGATGCCTCTGATGGTGTGGGGTAGTTGCCTCATTGGTGGTAGGTTGAGTGGAGATGGACAAAGCAAAACAGGACATCTCATCTGTGTTAAGGAAAACAAAATCTTCAGGGAGAAGCTAACCAAGATTTCCTTAATGCCTCTAAAGATTCAGAATAGTTTCCTTAATAGAGACTTTTTTGGTGGTAGCATGCCATACTTTTCCAAGAACAGAGTCTTGTTTTAAATAGCTTTACTTTTTCTCTAAGAAGAAGTGCTTAAAAAGTCATTGATCTCAGAGCTTGTCTATGAGGCTTTCAAGTACCAGAGTCTAGAAAGAAACACAAGAGGTATTCAAATGATATAGCTTTTTCAGTGAAGGGCCAAAATATTGTAACTTGGGCACCCAAGAGCCTTCCTTTCTGGGTAAGAAAGCTAGACACCTTTTCAGAAATCAAATTTCAGTGCATGAGGTAGAATGGCATTTTCTTTTACGTCACTCCTCCATTGAAGAATCTGCTAATTCCCAATCCTGAGAAGGAAAAAAAAAAAAGGTAGGGAAAGCCAACCTTTTAAAAAGTATTACATAGGTCTGATAATACCTTATTGCATCTCTGAAAACCACAGTAAGATTCACAAGTGGGTGGAAAAACTGTGGACTTCCAGCAAGTACTGCAATAAGGTTTTCCTTGAGCATTTTCACAGCTTTAAGGATATTTTTGGTACTGCTGAAAGTCCCTTGGCTACCACTTCAGTCACATCTACTGCTCTGCCATCAAGGTATTGATTAGGAATATAAGACCTGTGTGCCAGATATGCCTAGCAGTAGATGTACTACCAAGTGCTACACACCCTAGTAAAAAGTCTTTCTCCATCTTCCTTATAAGACCCTCTTACATGATGAAAGGCCACACTGAGGTCTCCCCAGAGCCTTTTCTTCTCCAGGCTGAACAAGCCCAGCTCCCTCAGCCTGTCTTCACAGGAGAGGTGCTCCAGCCCTCTGATCATCCTTGTGGCCTCCTCTGGACCTGCTCCAACAGCTCCGTATCTTTCTTGTGCTGGGAGCCACAAGCCTGGACGCAGTCCTTTGGATGAGGCCTCACAAGGACAGAGTAGAGGGCCACCTCCCTCACCTTGCTGGCATAGTTCCTTTTTACGCAGCCCAGGGTACACTTGACTTTCTGAGCTGTGAGCACACTTTGCTGGCTTGTGTCTGATTTTTCATCCACAAGTACCCCTAGGTCCTTCTCTGTGGGGCTGCTCTCAGACACTTGATCTCTAGTCCATACTGATACTGGTAATTACCCCAACCCAGCTGCAGGACTGATATTCTTGAATGACCACAGATTTGTCACTTAATGCAACCATACAATGGAAACAAGATTTCCTTTTCTTTGACATTGCCCTGTCTTGTTTGTTGAGACTGTTTATGCATAGTGGGTAAAAGATACGCTTCCAGTATTTATAAATAAAGACTTAGATTCAGCATTTCTGAAACAAGATGATACTAACTAACGTTCTTTTCAAATGGCAGGTGAGAAAATCAAACTATCTGAAGCTGGACAAACCACATCATCAGTCCACTCAGCAGCTACTGAATAATTTTATTAAGTCATACAGTCACCTATGGCCGCTACCACTGAGGCACTAATGAGAGAGCTATACCTCTCGCTTTGACTATTTTGTTGGTGTGTGCTCTTGTGAAGGCTGGTGTTTGTGTGCATTCCGGTTGACTAGGGTCAAAGCAGTCACATTATGCTGAAGTGCCATGTTAATAGATCCCAATGCAGGATTCATGTAGTCGTTATCTTAACATTTCTTCTGCCTTCAGTTACTTTTATAGTTCTGGACCTTTTTTCCTGCTGAGAGAACTGAATAAAAAATGGCTTTCAAAGACACTATAATCAACTACTGCTGGCTGCAATTACATTGTGTACTTGATGTCTTCAGAAAGAACCTATGGTTTAAAACCACAAATCTTTCAGTTTGAATTCTCTCTTGGCTCTGTTCTGTTCGGTATTTCAGAGGTGTATTTACAGAAATGATCACTAGGGCATATGTTTATATAACAAAGATGTCAAAAGAAAGTGAACATCAGAAGATTAAAATTTCATCAGCTATCTTTACTCTGAAAAAATATCTTTCTGTTTATGAGTGATATTTACAAAGGAATGTCTTGTGGAGAATGAAGGAAAAAGGGCATTTGGATTTCAGAGCTGTAAAAGATAATTCACACTTGAGAAAATTATTAGATGGAGACTTTCAGATCTGACTGGTCATTAGAGAGACATAATTGTAAAGTAA
This sequence comes from Penelope pileata, assembly GCA_013396635.1. Lineage (NCBI taxonomy): Eukaryota > Metazoa > Chordata > Aves > Galliformes > Cracidae > Penelope > Penelope pileata. Next base: position 1,112,610 of record WBMW01006461.1, on the reverse strand, counting down.
GCTCAAACTCAACTGCTTTTTAAGTCCAAGTCAATTATGGACAAGTCTGCAGTGTTACGGCTTTTGAGTACGTGAAACTTAGCTATTACTGAGAATATCCAACAAGGAATTCTTTTCTGTATATAAAAATATATTAATATGATATATTTGAATGTGTGAATATGACACTTGAAAATAAATGAATATGATAAATTTGAAAGCTTCTATTTTTTGAGGTTAGCTGGAATACTTTCTTTTCTTTGTGTAGTGATTGCTACTTTAACCTTTCCCCCCATGATGAGAAAGTAATTTTTTTTGCAGATTTTCCTTACAGCCTTAATCCTCTTCTTGTTGTCTTGCCTGTGGGGTAGCAAGACTACATACTTCATATTTGTGAGGACAGCCTCAAGGACAGCTTGAGGTCCTGGTTGCTCAAATTGTCTTAAGGACTGGGATATTGTTCTTTGACATGGCTTTGCAGCAAGGTAAAATCCAAGCAAATAATCACTAGATCCTCACCTAGCATGCCTAGTTGCAAACTGCAACCTATCACATCTTACACACCAAACCTAGGACTCAATATCTGCACATTCTTCTTCCCCCCATTAATGCTTTCCCCACCCTTCATTCCTGAGGCTTTGACAATGAAGTGTTGATTCCTTTCTCTTTCCTAGAAGGGCTTGACAGATTAAACACTTGTACCTGATGTCAGCACCAAGGTAGAGGTAAACATTTCAATATGACACAGTTGTTGATGAAGCCAGGGGACTAGTTTGCACTTTTTCACCCTGACCATAAAACAGAATTGGTTTTTTGCCACTAGAAGCACATATGTAGGTGCATTCATAGTCTAATACTGCTAGAATTAAACAGCAGAGTGTATTCTCTGCCTTTGTGCTTTTTTTTCCAAGAACTTAATATCAATGAGTATAGATAGAATTTCCCCCATCCTGTCCCCCCATAAATGGGTAAATAAGTAACTAAATAAATGTTATCTGAATATTCACATCTGTAATTAACTCTCCCAGCGTATATCTGTATCATTCACTATACTCAGTTCCCTCAATTACTATGCTACATCATCTATTAACTTTCACCTCCTCTCTTCATGGGAGAACAGCAGTATATTATCAATTGTTGAATACAATCAATGTTAAATCACATGGACTAATGGACCTTATTCCTGATGTTTGAAGCTTTGTACCTAACCTTCTAACAATGAAACTGTACTTTGATTAACAGAGAATAAAAGATCCATTACACTAACACTTCTGTTTGAATAAAGGTTATGTCAGAAATTTTAGAGACGCTGATGATTGTTGACACATTTAAACACTATTTAAAAGCTAATCATCAGCAGCCTGTAATGTCTGACGTATCTATGTATACAGAAATATAACTGAATGCATGGAATCTGAAAAGAAGTAATTCTCAAGTCCAGATTCTAGAAATATTCACAAATCATGTTTCTTTGAGAGTCTATTGAGAGGAAAATCTTAAGGGGATGAACAGAAGGAATGAAAAGAAAAACTGATGCCTCCAATAGGAAGGGTCTTTACTAGTCTGGTTTATTTAACCACCACCTAGGAAGAGCAGCACAACCCACCTCACTGAGTGGGAGTGGACGTGGAACCTCTTTGGGGTACCTCATGTCTCTTGGTGGCTGTCTCTGTGCTGGAATGCCACTTCCAGGACAGTGCTCCCTGATGCATCAGAGGAACCCTGATGGATACATTTACTTTGTGATTTAGGGTTGAAGTAATAAAGTACTTCTCAGGAAGGGTGTAAATTTGCACTGAATTCTCACATCAGTGGCACGAAGACATCTATATTAACGAGGTACTGGAGGAAAGGCTGAATAGAAAGGTTGACTGTTAATATCATCACCTAGGGGAAATAATTTTGAAGTAAGCTGATATTTATAGTGATTAAGCAATTGTCTGAGGTTTTGATCCTTCAAAGAGGCATGAACATAAACTTTAAATCTGCTACGTGTCACACTGAAGACAGTCCTTTGACTTCAAGTGACACTGCTTTTATGTTAACAATCATCATACCTAAAGTTAGACTGGGATTTTTTTTTAAGCTTGGGTATGCAGATTCCTTCTTCTCCCATAAAAATCCCAGATTTGATGTACATTTGAGCTGACAAAGCTAAGCCAGTTGTCTGAGAATGTTGTACAGCAAAATCGTTTTTCACTCTTGGCATTTCAGTTGATTAACACGGTGCGTTCCCCAACCAGCTGACCAGCTGAGGTCTGAGAAAAGTGAAATGTTTAAAGTACTCTTTCTGTCTTACTGCCTGTCTTTGTATAATGTGAAAAAAATAAATTTTAGCCCCCAAGCTTTGTTGGGGACCAAGGGAAATGTCCCATCAGTTATATTTGCACACTTCCAATTACAGAAGAAAAGCATCCCTGGTGAATGACTTGTTTTCAAATTTAAGAAAGGAGTAAGTGCAGAGATTGCAAGAGAGGAACTACTACATTGCAGAGACCTCTCTGGAGCATGAGACATTGGAACAAAAGCACAAAATGCCATTTAAGAGCCACAGGAGCTCACTCCTTACTAAAAGCTCAGCTCGGACTATATTGCTCCTGTCCTTTGTATTCACTTCACTGAATTCATCACTGTGACCCATAAAATAGTTATCAGCACCTATAGGGCAAAGACACCCTGGGCTTCAGTTGGTACTTACCTCAATTGCACACTTAAGCTGAGGTCTGTAAAAGCATGTCTGCTCTCTTGCCACACACCCAGAGGTTGCTGGGGCTTAGCTGCTCAGCTGCTGCCTGAAGACCACCCGGTCAAGAGGGACATTATGGGATCATGCCCTTATTTCAGCTTTTTGGACACATCTCTGCAGAGAAGAGTAAAAGGCTGTATTTCACTCCTATGATATCATTCTCATGAGTTATATTTCAGCATAAGCCACGATAAAACCTCTCCCATGACATCAGAGCTGTGAAATATAGCTGACTTCAAGTGCAGAAAATTCCCCTGTAGGAATAATTGTTTCCTGGCAATTGGCATTTGAAGGACTGATTCTTTAAGAAGCTGGCACAAATCCTGTCCAGGTAGTTCTGCTCCAGGCAGCACTGCCCAGGAAACATTAAGTATAGGAGCAGAGGCACAGAGCCCTGCTGTGGGATTTGGCCGTGGGGATAATGAGATGAGCGCTGGGGGAGCCTGTCAAGCGATGATTTTTACTCCCTCATGCCTCAGCAATCCACGCAGACTTCACTAATGGCAAAATAATAGGTTTGCTCATATGCTGTTCTCCCTACCTCAGGCCCTTCCTCCCCAGCAAAGCAAGCCACGTGGGCACAGCCAGAACTCACTTCTCCCGTCTTCTCCCATCTTCACTGCAAGTGAGCGTCATGACAGGCATGCTGTTAATGGGCACTCATTAACTCACCTGGGTCGGCCGCAGCCTCTCTGCAGAGCAGCCAGGCAATAGCAGGGCAGTCAAAAATACCGTGTGCGACATCACCTCCTGTATGGCGTCAGAGGTTGTGCCCGCCAGGAGAGACTCAGAGCTGAGGGGTTACAAGGGGGGAGGTTGGCAGAGCCGTAAATGACGAGAGCCTGAGAGTCAGAAGGGCATAGGAGAAGGATAACAGATACCATAAGAACTGGAAGAAAGCTGAAGCCACCTCAGCTCTCCCTTGCCTGCTGCCTGAATCTGCTGAACACCTCATGTCTACTCACACTGGCTTTCTCTGTTCCTCTCACACTCTTTCCCCCTCTCCCGTGAAGGCCATCTTGCTGTGGGCAGCAATCTGTTCTTGCTGTGACTGCTGTGTGTGTGCATGTTCACGTGGGTACAAACCTATGGGTCCGTGTCTCCCTCACAATGCTCAAACACTTCCGTGGGCACAGCTTCCAAGTCCTGCAGGATGGAGGTGTTTCTGCCTACAGATTTACTGGAGCTCATGAGAGCTAACTAGGAACCTTCCCTTTTCTCTGGAGGAAGCTCCGCCACTTCAGAAATAATTGTACCTTTTCCGCTCTTCCTCTTAATGTTAAAAAAACTGACTCCTCCTTGCCCAGAAGTTACCTTTTTATGGTATTTTACCCTGCGAAGCAGTAAAACTGTATTGTTTGAACAGCCCTGTTCCATTACTTACCATCCATCTAAAAGCTAAGTGGTAATTTTTAAAGAACATGATTTACTAGGAGGAATCGTAAGAGACTTGAGGTTATTTTATACAATTTATTACTAAGAACAGTGACAACCAGAAGAATGGCTAAAAGGAGGCATTGTAAATGCTCTAACTCCATCAGTGAAGCTCAAAGGCTAAATTTTGCCTGATTTACACCTTAAAAAAAAACAACAGAAAATATAGGGAAAACAGTGATCTGTGATGTAGAATATGATCAAATAGTTATGCATGAAATATTATAGAATAAAAAAAAACAAAATCTCTTTTGGATTTAGTGTAACGTCAGATTGCCGTTGAACATTTTTATTTATAAACATTGAGAGCTGCTGTGTTGAATTTTGTGCTAGTTCAGAATGATTTATAGTTTTTAATCAAAATATTGAAAAAAACAACTTCTCCAAAAAGCATCTGTGCAAAAAAAAAATGAAAGTCAAGCAAGTGAACCTTCTTTAAGAGAATGGATCTGTTTGTACTAAAAAATTGAACAAAATGTTTATGAAAAATATTCTTATATATTGTGGAATTTTTTTGTCAACTAATTCTTGTTTCTTCGGATTAAAAATTGTTGCAAAGCTGTTCATTAGGCATTTTGTTACCTGATATCATTTCTTCTTACTCAATAAGAGCTTTCAACTTCTTTAAAACAGAACTGTTAACACCAAGCTATAGTATTGTATGCATGGCTTTTTCATGATGAAAATCATGCAGTCGACAGAGATAGGGACCATTTTCATAACTATTTTGAAGGTGTACAGATATTTAATATTAAAAATTGGAAGCTGTAGCTGGTAGGAACCCACAGATAGAGATGAACTAGCTGATTACTATTTTTTTAAGAAATTAATAAAATTATTTACATTTATAAATTTACATTTAAAAATTCAAAACTCACCACAAAACTCAGGCAGCAGGTAACTAAGAAAACTAAAACTTCCACTGAACCTCATACACATTATCAAAGAGGTCCGGAATGTGGGAGATATTGACAAATACATACATTTATTTCACTAACCTGTTTCCTTGCTCCTTATTAAATAATTTAAAGGCAACATTCCTTAAACTTGAAAGGAAAATCCTGGAAACTCCAGGCTCTTCAGCCCACAACTGTAGCAACAGAATGCCCCTGAGAAGACAGGGGCTAAACCTTCTTCAACGTAATGAAGTAACCACATCAAGATCACTGGTCAGAAATTAATCAGCTATATCCCAAAGACTAGGCTGTAAAAAGATAAATACTTTGTTTTCTTTAGTCCATGAATGGAAGTAAATGGAGGTGAAGGAGAAAAAAAAAAAGGAAAAAACAAAACCAACAACATCAGAACTACCTCCTCCTCAATATAAATTTAGATTTACTGTGATTATTTAAAGGACCACTTGAAATGCCTTGAACCAGGAACAGCTCTGCTTTTCAACAAATCAGTATTACTCTTCTAATTTTTGGATTTATTTGCTGTAATGATGACTGTTAAATACCTTTGAAAATACTTAAAATATTGTTATTTTTTGTTTCAGAGATCCTTTGAGATCCTGTGAAGAAGGAAGACGGCATGAGATTGGATTCAGTGCAGTAAAGTAGGTTAGTTTGAGGAGAAGAAAAAAAGTTTCTATTTAGATCTTCTCGTGTTGCCGTGATGAGAACTTACCATTGCTTCTGGCTGCTGTTTTGGGCTGGCCAGCCCCACCAAAGTTTCTTAACTTTGCTGTCCAAAAGGACTAGTGGCTTTCCAGAGAAGGAAAAGGTTTTGGTATTGTCTGGAAACAGCAGGAGAGACCTCAATCGTTCCAAAAGAAGCTGGATGTGGAATCAGTTCTTTTTATTGGAGGAATATACAGGAACTGACTACCAATATGTTGGCAAGGTAAGATTCTTTTAGAAACGTTTTGATCTTAGAAGAATTAGGAATCTAGCAATAGCAACTAGGTAAGAATGATGCCTGCTACAGTTCGTAGTTCTCATTCCTGTCTACCCAGCTTCAGTTGAGAAGTAATTCAGCAGAAAGGTTAGTATACTTCGGCTTCAAATTGTAATCGACAACCGGAAGTTCCCAGTTTAACTAGCAAGTCCCATGGTCAATCATGCCCAAATCTTTAAAAGATTTTTTATTTAATTATTTTTGAATGGAAATAATGTACTTCAATTATAGGATAGTCTAGGCCAGTTTTTAACTCTAAAATTTGTGTTTTCCTTCATGCTCATTAACTGTATAGAGTCAAACTATATATACTTGGAGAGGGTTTAGTCCAAGATACTTAGCATTCACAGTGCCTATAATTTTGTGAGGATTTTCTCTACCCAAGGGAAGGCAACCATTTCATTGCCTGTTCTCCACTGCACATACCAGTGCTGGAGCCATTTTCTGATGAGGTTTTGTCGTGCCACTGAAAACTCTGTGACATGACCATAATACCACAAGCCGTGTTATTACCAAGAGTTGAAGCACACTGTGGTTGTGCACTGAGAAGTAACGAGCAGATGAAAACTACTAAGCTCAAAGCATGCTGACAGTTAGAAAAAGGTCTGTGAAAAATAAAAATTACATCTCATTTTCGAGAATATCCACCTCCAGACCCTCATGTAGGTAACAACCTTTATGTGAACTGTAGAGCTAATGTGCTTGTAGTTTATCCAGAGTGTGTTTACACTGCCCAAGGTGCCGTAGTTTATAGGAGTGTCTCTTGCAGAATACAGAAATTATGCTATTGATGATGACATTCAAAGTAAAAACAATACAGCTTGGTTTTCCAAACTCAAACAGGATTGTGTCTGATCTAGTTTGATCTTTCAAGCCTCTCAGCAAAGGCTGCAGATCACAGTGGTTTGACATTTTATCTCCCTCTACAAGCTTCTGAGCATTCCCACGAGAGATGGTAGCTGCTTTTCTTGCCTGCCAATCAGCCGTCACTCAAAGTTGGATGTGACACTCCTTTCCTACTAAATGGCTGCAAGGCATGATTCAAATGAAGAGCTACTCAGCTGGTGTAATACTCATAGAGCTCCAACCAAGATAATCAGCATTCATGAAGAGTACCACTGAGCCCAATCTACAGGAAAAAGCCAAAGGCATAGAGTCCTCAGAGAGAAGTGGAAGGGAAGATAAGAGGGTAGGAAAAAAAGCCAGAGGAAAGTAAGAGGGGAGAACTAGAAAGACAGAGGTGGGTGGAGAGGTAACTTTACAAAGAGGAATCTAGATAAGGGGTTGAAATGGAAATCAAATCAGGGTAGAGGATAGAAGTCAGGAAAAGAAGGTTACCTAAAGAGAGCACAATAAAAACAGAAGGTGAGACAGAGAAAGAAAACAAAACAAAAATAAAACCAAACAGACAAGAAGTATGTAGCCAAGGAAAAACAAAGAACACAAACTGGAAGACAGTAGTCTTCCACATGCTCTCCTGTTTCACAAACTTCATGTGGGTGTCAAGGCTCTTCCTGCAGCCCATCATTTTCACTGCAAAGTCTGACATTCAGCATTCTCAATCCCAAGTCCCCCATTCTCCCTGCTGCAGAATTCAAGTAGAAGCTATTGACTTTAGAGGGATTGACAGGGGAGTAAATACTCATGCAGGGTGTGTTTGTGGAGAGACAGTTACAATGATCTAGTTGGACCAGGAAATCAAGAAAGTTTGAAGTGGAGTCACTGAGAGAGAAAAAAATGTGGTTGTTATTTTTAAAAGTTATTCCCCTGTCTATTGGTACTTTAATACATTTACTATTACGAAGCATAGAAATAACACATAATGTGTAAATGTCATTGATTCTGTGTCCCTGAGGTGTTCACAAGTGGCCTTTCACACGTCTTTCAAATGCCAGAACTGCTCACACCCTTGTAATTTAACAATTAGCCAAAAGGCATGGAAGAGCAGCCATTTATTATTAGCGAAAGTTGAGTATTGGTGTGAGGATAAATGATAGAAACGGCTGAATGTCTCCAAATTGAGGTAACCAGGCAATTTAGCTGAGCAATTAAACTTGATTGGTGTGGGCAAATGAGGATAATGAACATGTTTATAAAGCATATTTTGTCTCAGAGGACAAAATGTTAACCTTAAATATGAACTCAAAATGATGAGTTTTTGATTATCATCTTTTTATTCTCTTATATCATAAGGAAACATGAATAGGAAAATCTTTGAGAACAATAGCAATACATGTATGTAAAGGGAAACTGTGCTTTCATCTTACTGTATAAGCAGTCATATCTAGCTTTTTTGCTTTTTGTTTTCAGTGGTTGAAGCTGGTGGGCATTAACATCAGAATTATAAAAAATGTACGTAAGCTATGAGAAAAAATCTTTTAGGCTGCTCTTGCTTTTGTCTTTTCTGCTTATTGTCAACATGTTTAATTCAAACACTTGTATCAAAACATTAGACATAACAAGTCAGCTGTAAAAGATTCCAACAGCATTATTTCTATAACTGCTCAAATTACAGTTGTAAAAACCTGTAACTGTTTATGCTACAAAAACCACATTTATATTATAATAGTTTTGGAGAGAAGAGGAGGAAAAGCGAAGACGAATGCGTTCAGGTTTGAGATAATAAAAAATGATAATCTCTCTGAAAACAGCAGTAGAGCTCAGGGCAGTACTGAAGGCAATGCTGAAGCGTCATGAATTATGGGCCAGAGCACTACGATGCTCTATGCTCTGTGTATTCTATATCCAGCAAATCCAAATGCTTCCATCCTTTGGGAGATAACTGCCTAAGCACGCCTAAGCACATACGAAATAATGTAGTCCTTTTATGGTATTCACAGGTACTGTGAACTATTAGAAAGAGGTCCCCACAGTTTTGTTTGCTACATGTTTTACTGTTAACATAAATATGCTGCTGTATGTTGAACAAGAATACGCACCTGCCAAAAAAAGCTCTGTGTTATCAACTCAAGTTGATTGTAAGCTGAGGCACTGACATCAGGTCCACCATTTTAACATCCAGTTCTTGTATTCCTGAATTTCATTCCTGTATATTCACAAAAGAAATCCTTTTAAAAAGAATAGGAATTCATGCCTCTAGTCTTGGATAGCCTCACACGTAATAATATAAGGAACTTGTATAAAAGTTCTCAACTGGAATTATTCATTGCACTGCTGAATAACTTGTGAGATACAGCTATTCATTGAAGTGTGATTGATGGGCACAGTGACATTTTAACCCAAAGATATCTTTTCTTCTGGTTCAGAAATTATGGCACTTGGCAGGGACTCAATCCCAAAATAAAATAAGAGGATTATATGAGTATCAAAGTAGATACATGCCCAATACTACCATCCAGAAAAATCTGCAACATTTGAGTTAGATTTTAAAAAATATCTAGTAGTACCAATGGCTGTTTCGTAGAATTTTAAAGGGCTGGGTGAATGCCTCTCTAAGTCACAGGTAAAAAATAAAGTGGTACTGCAGCTGTATATTTGCTGTGCTCCCTAGAGGTCTTCAGATATTCCTGGGCAACAAAGTGAAAAAATCTGCCCTGCTAGAATAGTAGACTCAGAGGTATAGTGCTACCATTTGTATGCGTCTGATGTCTTTACACGGCTATCCCATTGGCTGCATAAAATCCATGTGCTGGCATCCATCACTGAGTGGTCGTGTCAGAGCACAAACCTACAAGTCATTGTATATAAAGCGGTAGGATGCCTCTTTCATTTAGACTAAAGAAAGATCTGAACAAGTCTTAAATCTTGCTCATTAACTCAGAAACAGCTTCTGGCAGCCTGCAGTAGAAAGGAGCAACTTGCTTTTCCTGATAACAACAGGCAGAATGGTTTTGTCGCCCTGTCTGTCTGACACTAAAAGGAAACTTCCAGACATACTTTTCATTTTTTCCTGTGTCTTACTGATGTTCATATAATTCAAGCTGTATGCTTGCCTGGAAGCTATCTGATGTTTCTACCTGTACCACCCATCATAAACAATCATCCTTTGCTGACAACTCCATTTTTCAAGGAAGATAAAGTCAAAGCCCTGCTGCTATGTGGCTTGGCAAAGCAGAAAGCATACTGCATCTAGGCAAAACCAGAATCCTCCTGCTTAGTGTTGAAAAAAACACTACCTCTGTATGGAATTACCCTCTGTAAGGAATGGTTTCGGTACCATCAGTCCTGCTTTTAGGGAGGTGAGGATGAACTGAATGATATTGCAGTATACTTTCCAGTACTATTCTTGTTCCTTTTCCCTGACTTTACTCATGGCTACAACTGTTTTGAATACAAGCATCACCAGAATCAAATCAAACAGGAGGCAAAATGTCTCCAAACCATTGTGAGGAGTGAGACTAAGTCACATCATGAGAGAAAAGTATATGTCTGTGAGTGGATACAAGGGGCTATTTAAACAAGGACAATTATTGTCATGTTATACAGTCCACACATTTTCAGCATTTTAATTAGCAATGGGTCACATACTCCAATTGTAAAAAGTTATGGCATCTTAATTGGACAACAGGATAATTAGCAAGAGAAACTTTCCCTTTCTCTCAGATCCTTAACATCCTAGCATTCTGTACTTATCACCAAAACTTTTGTTTTCCAAAAAAGTCAAGATGTGAAAACTATTTACATCCACACTTTTAGCATTCTATGCACAATTCTATTGGCAATTATTATTTGCTTTCTTCATCTTGCAACTAATGCTGTGATATCCTCATGATGCCTTCACTTTCCTATTCCAAACAGTGACCATTTGCTATCTTTATGAGGCCAAAATTTAGAAGTTCCATTTGTGACTTCTATTTACTGAGTGAGTCTAGTCAAGGCAGCTTTCAATTTCTTTTTAACATTCAGAATATCATTTCTTTAGGAATAGATTCTGCTTTCTGCTTTTCCAGGAGAAATGCAGCCCAAGAGCCAGACTTTAAGCCTCTGAATGACTTTGTTCTGAGCAATTCCTGGTCCTGGAGTAGCTCACAGCAAAACTGAAGAGAGCCATCAGTCATTTTGTGGTTGCATCAGTCAGTCTGATTGCAGCACTGCCCACAGCAAATACAGGCCTGGACCCCTCTCCCTGGCAAGTCCTCAGCATTCTTCTTTCACAGCCAAATCTGCACAAAAAATTTGACTCCGTGACGTACCTCTCAGAGGACTTCACATCCTTCACCACACAGATGGAGGAGGACTGAAACCTTGTACATTTCCAGATGCAGCCTCCTTTCATTTGTGTGAGGGTGCCAGGGTCCTTGGGAGCACTAATGGCTATCTGTGACATGCTGCGTAGCCACTTTTCTCTTAGCAGAGCACAGAGCCTTTGTGGACTGCTTATGGCGCTCCTGCCCTTGCTGCTGACAAGAAAGTCACAGAGTCCTTTATGAGCACCAGTATTAGTTAATTGCAATTATATGTTTAATACAGTGGTGAAAGAAGCATTAACATCAGCCTTTTATAAATGAGGAAACTGATGTACAGGGAGGTTAAATGACCTATGCAGAGCTAAAAATCAGAATTTGCTTAACAACAGTTAAATAAAATAATAAATTTTAGAAATCAGAGTTCTTAGCCTCCATCCGCATGCTGCTTCAACAGGCTGAATATATGTCATTCTTGTAAAAAGTAGAACAAATGCCATGGCACATGTGCACTGCCTTTATTCCTCATCCATCACTCATATTTTATGTTCCACCACTTGACTTTCCCAACTGCCCTTCATTCCTATACTGAATTGCACACATATACAAACACTTGTCTTATGTTCCTCTTTGAAAGATTTACTGATGCTGATAGAAACTCACTGTATACTGTTGGTCTCTGTGGAATAAAGATAACTGAAACAAGGGACTGCTGAGAGGCTACAGGCCCAGGACATGAATCCAGAAAGAGACTGCAGATTTTAAACCATCATACAGGGGCAAAGAAAGGAGATAATTAGAAATGGGTGGGGTGGGCAAGAATGCCACTCAGAAAACAAAAGGCAGGAAACGACGCATGTTTAATGTTTATGATCCTCATAATTGTGACTCCACTCAGCATCATCCTTATACTCAAATATATTATACGATATTAGAGCCTTACAACCATCTGTCTCAAACATTGCACATTTCGTCCTTTACGGTACATGATGGTACTTACAATGTAACGAAACATAACCTCTTCTCTTCCTCTTCTTCCCATTCTACGTAGAGAAGCCAAGCCAAGCAAATTCTGAGATCCTCAAGACAGTATTTCTCTCTGGCTTGAGAAATGAAAAGAAATGAAAAACTCTTATTTTTCTTCTTTTTCTGTGCCCTGAACTACACAATTTTGTTTTCCATATACTAGCAATGCACTCATACCCGTGGCTCAAAATGTAAGCACATCTTTTCATAGATCATCCTGTCCTCCTCTTGTCAGCAATCTGCCTGTCTTCTTGGACTGTGTGCCCTTAGACCTCCAGCTATAGAAAAATAGCTCAACACATTAATCTTTCTCCCAAGGAGAAACTACAGGTGAAGTTCATGCTCTATTTTGGGTTACTCAGATTACCGATCTTTGGAGCTGTGAGTACCATTTTCCTATTTGTTTGTATAGCAAAGTAAAGTCTTCATTATAAAGCTGCAATGTCATGAATATAGAACTTCGGGCTAGCAACAGCTAGGAAAAAACCCTCTTTCAGGTTCATGACAAAGAAACGTTATTCCATCATTTGTTATTTACAGTTGGCTCAGCAAATATTAAACCATAAAGCTTAGAGAAAACTCTTTCTTAAGTGAAACTTATCCTCCGTGACTCCCCTTTCTTTTGCTGCTGTTTCTCTCACTGGCAAACGTAGGTTCATAGTGGGGCAATAGCAGATTGAGAGCTGTGGCCAGTCAGCATAGCATTTCAAAACACAAACTGAATATGTGTTGTGATGTGAATAGCTGCTGCTGATCGGTATGCGCTAATGCAGACTGTGGCTTGCTTTCACCATTAATGGGGTGAAAGAAACCTTAGCACGCACTTGCAAATGCTTCAGGGTTCAGTGAAGCTTGTACTTACCATGAACGTCTGAGGTGGCAGATGAAGGAAAAGTAAGAATCGCCCTCTGGAAGAAAGGGAGAAAGGAAAAATATCATTCCTTTCTTTCTTTTTGTCTAATATCACAAGGAAAAAAAAAGCATCATCAAGAACAAAAAATTTGTAGAGAAATAAAACACTGAGTGAGCTGGGAGGGAAAATATACGTTAAAGAATGGAAAAAACATACATATCAGCAGATGCTTGTTCTGGAACTATCATTTCCAGTGTTTTCTTTCTGAACTAGAAACTTCTTTATAGTTGATTCTGCAGCCACATCATTCAAAGAAGACTGCAGCCCTTCTGTCCCCAGCTGGCATCTGCCACGCTGTGTGGAGCAGGACTCTAGAGAAGCCCAGCTGGAGTGGCTTCTCTGTATAGAGATATGGCCTACCTGGCACTATTTCTTACTTCAGTTCTTTGTGAAACATCGTGTTGTTTCACCCTTACATGTCTATAGGAACAAAGACGATTTTATTGCCCTGCACAGCTTTGTAATCATCGTTCTGTCTTCTTTAGCATGTTTGTCACTTTGTGCATACCTTCATGTTGGCAGGCGACATCAACTCAAGTCATGTAATGTGTATAAATTCTGTGTATGTTATGTTATCATGAGTAAGAGGTTAAATTCTCCCTTAAAGACAGAATCAAACAGTGTAACTGCACCTTTGGCTTTGTGACATACTTCCTCCTACACAGCAGACCCTGCAATCAAGCTAACTTGAGCACCAGCAGAGGATTTAAAGGGCATGCAAACAGAGGTGTCAGAGCATTCATAGTTTCTCTCCAGCCCATGCTCTTTCTGTGGTTTTACACATTTCAGGTCAGTTGCTTAAAGCAGAGTTAATGCTGCTTACAACTGCTAAAATTCCTTGCTGAATTTCCTGTACACATAGGGAATTGCAACCTACAGGGGAGATGCAGGCAAAGAGTTAATGCCCTGTGCATAAAAACTCTTCCATGTACGTTCCTGATAATTGTGAACTGGTGTGAGCTTGAGCTTCATGCTACTTCCAGGTAACACAGCCTGTCAGGATCTATACAATTCACCCTGTCAAACCCACCTCAGGCAAGCATCTATGATTTTGCCTGCAGAAGGTATTTTCTGGAATACTCCTTTTAGACAATTTATACTGAATGGATCACATCCATTACATGTTCTAAGAAATATTTTTTTTTATTCCACAGATACTAGATAATAATTTGGAGAATACAGACACAAATATTCTCACCAAAAGAATTCCAGGCTCTCCAGCCAAAATCAACCCTCATTCCTAGACCTTGAACTGTCCAGAATAATTTAGGCTGGAAGAAACACTCAGAGGCCATCAGAGGTTGACCCCTCTGCTCAGCAAAGACATTTTCTTGTCCTTTAGAATGGACATGCCTTTCCCTCTTCTCAGAGATTAGGAACTTTCCTCAATCACTGTGACTTTCCAAATATTACAGAAAGAAAACATTCCCTCACTGTTGTTGGATGCATCCCACATTGCCCATGGACCTGAGTTTGTCCAATTTGTTCAAAAAGTCCCTAATTTTTGTTACTGTTGTTTTTGTTGTTATTGTTTTGTTTTGTCTGCTGTGAATAATGCTTCCCTTCACCAGAATTTGCTGCTAGGCTCAAGGACCTTTGGGACCTGAGGGCAAATTGTACGTTCACATCTTTGAGCAATTCTTCTTTCTGCACATATCCAACATAATACATCCTTTGGTCAACTCATCAATCACTTGTGTGAAATTTTCTTATGACACTTTGCAGAAACCTGGGTTGCTTGCACACATCCATATTGCTCTTTTCAGCAGACATCAGAATGATTAAAGTCCCTCATGAGTAGCACAGCCTGCAATCGTACAGCTTCCTTCCTTCATCTGTCTAAAGAAGGCTTCATATACTTCATTTCTTTGAGCAAGCAGTCTGTAGTGGATACGTACCATATCACTCATGTTGCTCTGTTCTTTTATCTGCAAGCTCTTGACTTATTTTTGACCTATTTCAAAGCAAAGTTCCATCTACCTGAGCTGATCTTTTGCTAATCCTCCTCCCTGCTTTCGTAGTCTGCCCTTCCTAAAGGGCCTACATCTTTCTATCACAGCATTTGATCCATGTGAGCTATCCCATCATATTCTGACTGATGCATTTTGGGAAACGTTCCTTTGAAAGACAAATCTAATCAATGGCAGCCTTGGTTAAGTTTTCCCATAAGAAAATTCCTAGCTGAGCAGCTTTCTTCAAGGGGATCCTGTTGAGACATATATGTGGCCTTTACAATTGACTGCTGCCTTGCAGAATTCCCTAATTATCTGTTTACATAACACACACTTTTATAAATTAAGTTGGGGAACATGACAGTGTGAAAGATGTGAGGTCTCATCCGAAAGTAACACCTCCTGGTTTATGATGTTGGCCCACAACGTCAGAGGTGGATGTTGGTGATATGGCAGCAGAGGCTGAACCTTCCCACCAATATTCCATTACATTTTGTCGCTGTGTGGCAGATGGCAGCAGAGGGGCACTCTGACAAAATGGCATCTGACATGGAAGTGTGGATGAAGCAAAAGTAGGTCACTGAATTCCTCCATGTAGAAGAAACTTGCACCCGTTGACATTCATTGACACTTGATGAACATTGATGGAGACCCAACAGTGGATGTGAGCACGGTGAGGCAGTGGGTGGTGCATTTCAGCAGTGGTGACAGCGACGTGAAAGCCAAGCCATGTTCTGGGTGGCCATGCAGATTTTTATGAGCGCGGCATGCAGGCTTTTGTTCATCACTGGCAAAAATGCATAGTTAATGGTGGTGACTATGTTGAAAAATAATGTTTTGTATCTGAGAATTTGCTCTATCAAATAGTATCATTGTTCTCTTTGTGTCTGTTGTAGTTTCCATGGAAATAAAACAGGAGGTATTATTTTCAGAGCAACCTACGTATTTTTCCTTTTCTCACTTTCTGAATTACAGAACTAGATGAGCCAGGCATGCAAACAGATTAAAGACTCAACTAAACCTGTGGATATGAATTTATTTCCTTCTTGTTAAATCTTGATTTAAATCAGTGTGGCTCCTCATTTGTTTGAGTGTTTCTCTATATCCTCACTTTTCCAATCCCTACTTTCCACCCTACCACACACTTTTATACAGCATATAAAATTCATACACATACCTCTGGATTTGATTGTCAGCATCAAGTGCAGCTCAGAATATCAAGGGATCACCTTTGTCAGTAAGCAAAGGATGAGCATTTGCTTTCAAGCACATCCATCAGGGAGCAGAAGAAGCTGTTACTTACTGAAGAAGCCTGATGTTTTATTCAACCGTATCCCAGTTAAAAACATGTCTAGATATTAAGCCAAGCATGTTGGTTTTTCTTCTACCTAGTTCACCTTTAAAGGATGTCTCCCCACCCCAGCCCCAGGAATAGAGGTTTTTGCTGAATTGAAAATGCGTTTCTTCATCTAACTTTATGATTCTATGTTATATCTGCAAAGAAAGAACAAGGCTGATGTAATATTCAAGTCAAGGGACTGTATTTGTCAACGATTTGGAGGCTTTTTTTCTTTAAAAGTCTAAGGAAAACATTTTTCAGTGAAACGGGTAATTCTGATCTCTGACAAAAAGAAAGCAACTGACCCTGGGTAAATTTCCTGAGATACTAAAGACAGTCAAAGCTGGATGTATAACACAGATTGATTTTACTAACTGTGCTAATCAAGTAAATTAAAGATTAAGGAAATACAGTAAGGCAAATTATTAGTTACAAAGGTGCGTATTTATAGAAACTATTCTTTTCTGAAAAAAAAAATAAAATCTCCTAATCTCAATAAATACCTGCTGTCAGTTACTGTTATTTGAGTTCCCTTCTTGACTGAGTAATACAGTACAGGATACAAGTCCCACTGAAGTCAGTTGGAGACCTTAAAAAATATTCAGATCAACCCACAAACGTATTCTGCCATAAAATGGCTGCATACACACACAAACTCACGATACCTTTTTCCTAAGGAGTTTTTAAAACACTGTATACGCATATATATACTAGCCTTTTGGCTCAGTGAGTACCTTTTCTTGCAAAAAGGAAAATGGAACACAGTTAATATGTTAATTAATAAACTTAAAGAGTGAATATACATTAAGTATGCTATTGGCATCTATTCCTGTGCACATGCCTTTCATTCATACAAGGAAGTCAGAATATCAAAACAATTTTGCTCTAACTTGAAAAAAAAGCTATGAAGAAAGTAGGCACTCTTGAATTGTATTCACAATTCTCATTGAAAAATGGGGATTTAGGGAAGAGATTCCCAGGGAAGCATATTTTTCTTTAAGGACTCCCACTGAAAGTCATTACAATTTTGGCATTTAATTTTCCATAGCTTCACAGCTTACCTGGTAGAAGAACAAAAAGCACATATATTTATTTTCACTTTAGTACAAAGTCGTAAGTTTATGGCACCTCCAGGTGTTATTGAACTAATATAACTAGCCCAGAGTGCAGAAACTCCCCCATCTATCCCATGTCTTAGCTAACGTGGTGACAGTAACTTTTAGTAGGTGGATAATAAACACCTGAGAGCAATTACATTTTCTAGCATTACAGCTGAATTAGGAATAGGACATCCACCTACCCTCTAAATGCACCAATCTGTGGCAAAGCCACAGTATTTTCCTTGCTTTATTCTAGTCGAACAGCCTTTGGTATTTTCAAAAGCTAAAATAGAATAAGTTACACCTAAGACTCAAATCACATTGTAATCATTATGTACAGAACTGGACATGGGTAACAACCCACATTTTACCTCAGGGAGAATGTAGAAGCATCAAGACCAGACAGCAAGACTTGGACAGAGGCAGTATTAAAACACGCAAGTCCTGCATATCCAGATACAAGCTTACTTTTTCCTTGCATTCCTTGTGTTTTGTCAAAGGGATGCGCTTGCATGAGCTTCACCCCTTGCCTGTATTTTTTTTTATACGAAGCAAGTCATCAGTTATGCCTCAAACTCATCTTTCTATTTAGTCTTTAAGACTCACACTTGAATCCAATGACTGACTCTCCAGTTATAAATGTGCAGTAATGAGAATCCATCCCCTAAAACAAAATTACTTGTACTGCTCTTTATGACTTTCAAAGCTTCAATGGATTGAATTTTCATTCCTGATCACTGAAGTGTGTGCACCAGGTAAGAAAATAGTTTTTAATCTCTCCTAATCATCTGCTCAGATTTACATGCAAGAGAGTATTCTTAGTACTTGAGCTAGGATATGACAAGTCTGAGGGTGGCTAAACCCTTTGTGCTTTTTAGTAAGTGGGTACTGATGCCTCAAATAAACTAGCCCTCCTGTCTCCCAGGTACTGTTTCTAAAAAAGAGTTCAAAAAAAAATGGAAAAAAGGAATGGTGGTCATTATGACAAAGAAATGCCATATGCCAAAATAAATGGATCAAAAAGCAGATTTTATTTAAACAGCTTTATACTTTCATAAGGGATCGAGAACTGGCTAATAGCCAGATCTCCATGTTTTTGTGAGGGTAGTTCTAGAAGTCTGTACAATGCTGTTTTGTTATGATCACAACAGTTTATCTGGAGAAATCTCTAATCTTTCAGGCAATGGCATGATGAACCCAACTGCTGTAAATAAAATTGTAGAAATCAGTTTACAACACATACATATGTGTATTTTTTTTAGGTGAGAGAAATCAATTATTACTCAGAGTTGTAATGGCTTTGAGTTATTTAATGCATGCAAAGTGAGATTGGGTCTCTTTCTTGTGGTTGTGTAGTAGTTCAAAGAAAAGCAAGAATTTTGATGAAAGAATGTGAAATTCAAGGACCCTTATGTGTAGCAGATCAGACTTGACACAGAAGCCTATTGTGCTTTATAAATTAAAGACCTATTTGTCTGTCGTAACTTTATAAGTTCTTGTTGTAATTGTGCTTAGAGATAATAGCAAGAGGAACAAATAAAATTGCACTACCACAGAAGAGCTGAGCAGCTTTCAGCTGAAGATAACATGGAGACACCTTTACCTGGTCTGCAGCTTTGTTAAATAATCAAGATCTGATAACAAGTTGACCCTAGAGAGAGGGACCAACAAAATAAGAGACCTTTCCAGTTTGATATACTGCAGTGTAGGGCAAAAAGCTCTTGTGTTATTGTCCATATTTAATCACATTGAAGAGCAGCAGCAGTTGAGCAACCCAAGAGGGAAAAGAGTTGATAGGCCCTAGGCGATGTTGAAAAGATTGACACTTCCCAATTGATTTTCTTCCAAAGCTGATTAGCTGTGGTTGCATATTTGCACTTCAGGTTTGAAAACCCATTTGTGATTTTGAAGGGTGTGTAATAAAGGTGTGAGTCACCAGAGCATGGATGTTTATTCTTAGTTTTAAATGTTTTAAATAGAATAGCAGGTTCCTGACTACTCTTTGGGCAGCCTGTCTTGTAACCTGATCACAGCATCAGGTAAGTTATTGTCAAGGTCTATCTCAGGCCATGTGGGCCCACATATAGCCCTCACAAAAGAAGAATAAAAAGAGCCTTCCAACATGCCTGGAGGGGCCAAAGATAAGAGCACTTTGTCTCTTGTCCCTGGTGGAATAACAAATTCTTATTCCAGTGCTCTTTTACACTTTTTTTTTTTTTTTCTCACTCCAGCGCCCTATACTTCTATTATTGCACCTTTTCTATGTTTTGTTTGTTTGTTTCAAAATCAGATGCCACTATCTGTTATTCTCAGTTTGCCTTTTGAGTACCTGATTGCTTCTGAATCTTGAAATGTTCTTGCTGCTTTTTGTCCATTTATTTCCTGAAGTTGTTCAGTGACACAAATCTGTTTTTAGCTTCTCTAAGTGTCATTACAGGGACTGGATTGTCATTGCTGCTTTTGAAAATGGATGAGAAATATCATTGTCGTTCTGATACTCTCAAGAAATAGAAAGATAGCATCACCTTGGTGTTTTTTCTGAAGTGTCTTTTTATTCCTCCTGTAGTTCTTGATCTCAAGACAATCTTTTTGCAGATGATATTTTTGTAACTGAGTGTTTCTGTCTGACATCTGGCTTTTTCCCCATTTGCTATGGGTACAATCTTAGCATTTTTTTCTCCTTGAACCTCATGGCATATATTTCTCTTGTAAAAACCTCAGGGTTAGAGCTAAGAACCAGTACTTAAGCTAAAGGGGAGGCTTAGGGAGAAGTTTTGTTTTACCTTTTGCCTGTTAAACTCTGAGGTGGTTATCTTAATAAAATGTTTGAGTTTCATTTTAGACTTGAGTCTAAGTATTGGATCATTGAATCCTTCTCATAATTTTGGGTTTATATTTCAGTTTGTCCTGTTTTTCTGGCAATCTACCTGATTCCATGCAACTAGGGCTGATATGGTTTCTTAAACAAAGCAAGCATTAACTTTACATAAAAACATAGCCCACTTTATATTATTTTATCAATAGGATTCCGTAGCTGAACGATTTAGGGCTTAAAGTATTTCTGGATTTGCTATACAACAATTTATAGATTTAAAAAAAAGAAGAAGAAGAAGAACAAAGAAAGAAAATAAAAGAAAAGAAGAACAAACAAGAAGAAAAAAGAAAACAGGAAAAAAATTTCCAATAACTCCAAACAAACCATGTCCCCAGAAGTCTCATGTATCCTTAGTAATTCTTCTGTTCTCCGTGCTATTAAGTTCTTACAGTTCTAATACTTGCCTGATTTCAGTACTCTATCATAACCTTTTACTGTTGACCAGAATATCCTACATGAAGAAAAAGATCATCTTAAAAATGGAAGGAATAGAAACAGGATAGCAACACAATGTTCATGAAATAGGAGTTACTAAAAAAATCTAATACATGATGGATAGTCATAAATTAGAAACAACAGAGAAAAGGAAAAAAGCCTTAATGTTTCAGTCAGTCCTAGGATGTCAGGAAGAAGCTACTTAAATATGGCAATGAAAATGGCAAATGTACCTACTTATTTCTAATAGAGATAGGAAAATATTTACATCAGTGTTCAAAGACTTGCATCCATTCATACAGAAGGAAGGCCAATTGAAATGGACCAATTACAGAAAAATTGCTGGGAACTACTAGAAACATCATATCTGGCCTTTTCTTCACAGGCTCTTTTTGGAAACCACTCGACTCAAAAATGAGAGACTGGGATTGTAAACAAGATTCCATCTGAGGACTGAAAAGTGCCCATTTTACATGGGAAGGATGCATGTAGGCTGGTAGACTAGCAAAGAAAAATACTGAGGAGTATATGGCATTATTATCTATAAATGTTGCAAGAGGAAGAATGTATGCATGTGGGAGGAGGTTCTTGAAGCAGAAAAACAATCTTGGCACAAGAAGTTAAAATTGTCTTAAACTCAAACACTTGAGAATCAGTCACACTGAGCCACATTCAGGTTTACTCTATTAACTACAGTATACTAACTATATTTACTATAGTAAACTGATGTAAGTACTCTATAAACTGTAATATCTGTAAGGTCAAGAAAGTGTTGAACAATGAAGATTGTTGATTGCTGAGGAAAGAAGATCTTTATTTAGTGGGGAGATGTAAAAAAGTGGGTATCTACTTCAAGCACTTGTCCTAGTAGTCTGAATTAAGCCTCTGTGTGGAAGTGCTGTTTCTGGCAGCTGTACATCTGGAATTATGGTGCTGCACTCTGGTAAATTTGAGTCTCTTTGCATTTGTCTTTTCATTTTGGCAATACTTTTTTTTTGTTTATTTTCTTTGGAAATGACAAACTCTTGCTTTTCCACCTATTTTGAGGCTATAGGGTATAAATCTTCATATAATTTTCAAATTACTGTACATAAGAATAGAAAGGAATCACCTCTTTTGTTTCTCCAAACACTAAGAAAATTTGGAAGCACCGTTAACGCCTTTCTCCCACTCTCTTCTGCATTCTTTTTAAATATCTTCCCATTTTTACCAGAAATTTGAGCTAAATTTTTGAAGTAACAAAATAGTGAAAGGGTAGGTACCTGTGTCTTAAATTAACCTTCCAGATACGTGACCTGAGCAGGTAACTATGCTCAGTGTTCTTGCCTCTGTCTCCATCCACTGGCCTCCTCTAATTGATTTTTAAGTCCATTAACCACTTCCAATTAAATTTTATAGAGGAATAAAAGTGTTGAAACCACTCATTTCATTACAGTTTGGAAGAACAGTAGCTGCATAAGGCAAAGAAACCTGCATTTTGCCTTGACTGATCAGCTAGCTGTGCCACAAATATGCATGTAAGCCACCACTGACCTCAGTACATTCTGTGTTTTCTCTGTCCAGGATTTAGGGGATATGTAAAGGAGCTTAGCATTTTGCAGCCAAGAGTTTTTGAGGACATGGCTGGAGCAGGAAGTATAAAATACCATGCAGTAGTATTTTTGCGTTAGGGATGAGTCAGATAGGTTATGTGGACCATGAAAGGAGATGAGATTTCCATAATTAAGGCCATAAGAACATGGCACATACATTCGTAGATCTGCCATTTCTGATAATGCTGGATCTTCCAGCGTATCTTGTGGAGTATCTTCTTAGAAGAAAGGCTCTTTCATGGCTTGAAATAATTGCTGTATTTGCCCTGATAATACATGACACAGTGTATGCATATGTAGGTATATGGAATACATAGAGTGTTTTGGGAGTATTTTTTGTGCATTAGGAAGGAAATAAGTCTATATTTAAGTTACAGCAATATATATAAGTGCTTATTACCTAATGTACAAAAAAATGCCTTTTTCCTTTTAATACTGAGTCACTAAGTGGAACAAAAGCTTTAGGGATAATTATTTAATGACATTAATAGTGTTGATTATGATATTATTTGATGACATCTGTTGATTTTATAGGGATATAGAGCACCAGGAGAGATGGGTAAGAGTACAAGGAAGTTATTAGTCTGAAAGAGAAACTGTGCAATATTATAGTAGTATAGTATTTTTAGTGCTTTACTGTGGCATCATACTGTGTAACCTCAAGCAATACATGTAGTTGAATTTGTTCGTTATTAGACAGGGCTCTGCTGTTGGAATCTATTCAATTTGGAGTGAAATCATTGCTATGAATACTGCCAAGTGTAAGCCACTGATTCTCTTTGTTAGCTACATACTAACTGCCTACTTACCTCTTTAGTAATTGGTGGCTATTTCATTATGGTACTACGAGACAAAAATGTGACCACAACAATCCCAGAATAGCAAGTTCCTTTTATAAATACAAACAAAATAATTTCTGGATAATTGTAATTGTTCAGTGCGTGCATCCCAAGGTCAATTGGCTTGTGTTTTTGTAGAGGTTCAGGAACTGCTCTGAAATTCAGGGAGATGGGAGTTATATTCACAACAGGAATCAGAACTTGATTTGTAGGATGGATGGAAACCACCTTACCCACCGAATTGCCAGGTATCATAACCAGCAGTACGACATTAGTGGGAGCTGAACTGCAATTTACAGCTGTCTTACATAACCTTAAAGCCATTTCATGAATGAGATTAACTATGCTGTTTAAATCAGTGTTATAGAGTGAGGTAGAGGAGGGATGTTATTTCATTCTGGAGAATATCCATGGCCTGCAATTTCAGTTTTTTGGAATTTAATTACCACAGCTATAAAAGTACATTCTCAGTAAAACCTCATTACAAATATGTGCGCTGGAAAACTACCTCTCTCTAATGCATTCCATTTTAACAGACAAAAAAGACAGAGCTTAATTTTAACCTATTATAATGTATGAGATCTCACTTTCATTATAAAGTTTTGGTACTGCTGTTTCATACAATTTCGTATCAAGGTGAAGTGAGCATGGTTATTAATGGGCTCTGCCAGCCCCACCTGCCTCTGCCCAGGCCCAGGTGTCCACGCCAGCCCCAGCAAGGATGCAGCAGGGCTGGGCTCCAGCTCCTCACAGCCCTATCCTGATGGGCCATGGCCCCCACCCAGCCAGTCCCACCTGTGGGCCTATGGCCCAGCCTCTGCCCCAGGGAATTGCCTGGTGCCCCTGGTCTTTGTGGGGCTCTGGGATGAGCTCTGCCTACCTGATCTCACCTGGGGAGTCCCTGGCCCTCACCTGCATTGAAACACACAAGCACTGCTTCTTTTGTGCATACTGCCGACATTTTGGAGCACAGCTCTTGTAACGTAGAATGCCAAAGACAGACACTAATGAATTATACAGCTTAATGCCAATTTGATCTGCTGCTTTCATGTCAATTTAGTTTACAGTCTTATTACAAAAGTACATGAAAGACTTCATTAAATTTTTCCCACATACTTTGCTGAAATAATTCCTATTTGTATAGCTTAGGTCTGATTCAATTTTTGAAACCCTGGTAACATTTTCCTGGAGTTTTGCTTTAAAATTAAGCAATACTATGTATTGGAGATGAACACAAATGCTGTAAATGAATTCACTCAAAAAAAAAAAATGTTCACAGCACAAATACTTTTCACATACCTCATGCATGTCAAGCTGAGAAGACACCTATGTCATCGCCCTTGATGCTTCTGGAGGCCTCTGCTAGTGTCACTGGGGAGAGCAAGACTGCCTCAGATTGTGACTACTTCTAATAAAAACTTCTTTTTTTGTTGTGTGACAATAAGCACAATGTCAAATACAGGTAGCTAGTGCTGCAGTCCTGCAGTCATTTCAAGCATCTGTGTGTATTTCTTAGCAGAGCATTTCTTACTACCTTGAGGCAGCCATATTTGAATATCGTGGTCCAGGACATTCTCAAGGGGAGAAGAAAGAAAATACTGGACAGTTTTCATCTAACTGTAAATCATTAAAAGCAAAGAAGATGGTTCACATAACATAGCGGTATTAAAACAAAATGAGTAAAAGTATGCCTAGGGCATAATAAAATCTTTAATTTGTCGTTCATCTTCAGCCTTAGCCAGTGATTGATAGGTGATTTCATGAAAGTATCCAGACAAGATTCTGAGTGAATCAATTTAGTATACTATTAATACCGTTCAATTGCTGAAGCATTTGCTTTTTATTGCAACAGCATAAGCTTACCTCTTCTCAATTCTGCTTACCTTTGGGGTATTGCTCAGTTCAGTCACCCAATTAGATGGATGCTGTTGAGTAACGCTGAGTTCCTCAGGAAATAAAAAAGCTGACTTAAGTAGAGCCTGAAAAACATTTGGCCGTAGTAACTTTGTATTGGGGAGCAGTAATGTGATACAGCCCAGCTGACATGCGCACTGTATCCCGTGATGTTTTATTCTATCTCATGACTATCTGCCACGGTCCATTTGTGTGGCCCACAACCAACTTTATGCAGAGGATAATGGACTATTTTGCAACATGAGTTAGAACAAAAAGTGAAG
Source organism: Penelope pileata (assembly GCA_013396635.1). Taxonomy (NCBI): domain Eukaryota; kingdom Metazoa; phylum Chordata; class Aves; order Galliformes; family Cracidae; genus Penelope; species Penelope pileata. Next base: position 1,087,160 of record WBMW01006461.1, on the reverse strand, counting down.
CTATGATGTCTTGTATCTGTCCAGCTGAAAGCATTTACAGTATACCTTCTATGCATATCTCATCACAACAAACTTCAAGTGAAATTAGGTGCCTGAGTAGTGAAAAATAACTTTGACTTTAAAAGAAAGTGCTGTTGTTTCCACTACTCATTTTGTCTTCATAACAATTGTGTTAAGTTTTATATACAAAACCATCAACTGCATTTTTAAATGCATCTCTCCTCCAGGCCCTTCTTTTGGCCTAAGATTGCACCATTTGTTTCTCCTTTAAATTTTATTCCTAATTTTGTTAACATGGTTACAGTAGCAATCTCTCCCTTCATATAGTTCACACAAACAAAATATTGCTTCCAAGATAAACTGACACTTAAGAAAAAATAAAGCAGATTGGTTTTGCCAACTAAAATTTTATACCAAGCAAATGATGAGGCACAGATAATATAATCCGTAATAATAACTTGTTTTTCTAGATATTTTCCTCACAGGTGAATGTTGCAAATTTATCATCTTGAGAAACTTTCCTAGAGACTTGCTTGCTAATTCTAATATGTAAAAGCAATGTTTTTCTGAAAAGAACAAACTTCAAACTATTTTGACCTAGCTATTATGCTGTTGATGCTGATGCTGTGATCTTGTTTTATCTCACCAAAAAAAGGCCAACCAACCAAACAAAAAAACACCAAAAACTTGACGCTGAATGGTTAGAGAACTATCATAATTTGCTTAAATCAAGTATTGTAATCATACCTTTATGAAGAATTTTTATGAAGCAGGTTCTTGGGGCCACATGTGGTGGTGCACTGGAAGGTCACTGTTGATGAGTTCGCACTCAGGCAGTTTTAGCTCTACATAACATACACTGGTACATGGGACACAACCTCCCCTAGATCTGACTCTTAAGTAAATAAGCCACTTTCTTTCTGGCCAACTGAGCACTTAGTCTGTTCCGTCATGTCAAGGTATTAGAGCTGAAAAGGATCTTGTAGGAAATGTTTATTTTCAAAAGGTAATGCTTTTGCTAAAGGGCTAGGGACTGAACCTTTGATGAAGATCTCTTCATTCTCAATATTAATGAGTCATTACACTGAGATATACATTGTCTTAATATACGGAGTTGCAATCCGTCTTACACTGAGAGGTTAGTTGTGGGGGAAGAGTGGAAATTTCATAAACAATTGACTTGAAATATCACACAAGTTTCCATTTTTAGCTCCTTAGGTGGTCTGGACTGTGTAAAGAATATTAGGGAAGACAGTTTGCAATGGTTGCAACACCTTTTTTAGTTTGACCTTTTTTGCTACCTTGTTCCTTGAAACCATTTTTAATTAAAATTGTGATAAAAATGAGTTTGGGAGTTCAGCTTGTAACAAGTCTCACAACAGCACTATTCTATGATTCATATGAATTAATGATAGTCCGTTACCAAAGGCTGTTTTTCTCCCACTATGATACAGACCAAATTAAAGAGGCTTTCAAGGCAAACAAAAATTGAATATTTGGATGTGAAACAATCAGGAAAAAAAGAAAAGACAACACATTTTTGAAGACAGAATTCTTATCATGCCTTTTTTTTGCAAGTTGCCTTTCAGAAAATTGTACTCAAATATCCTACTATAATTACTTCCCACAGTAGACTTCCAGTCTGACTATTTAAAAAGCAGATCTAACAGATATTCTTCAGAGGGTTAGGTTATATCTGATAAATCCTATAATTTCTGTAGGCCTGATGGCCAACTGACTGGGACTCAGGAGATCTGAACTGTATAGCCTTTTTGGAAACTTCGAGTTTCTACACTTCGTTATTCAAAGAAACAAAGCAAATGTAATTGACCACTTTTGTGAAGGGTCTTGAAATGTTCTGATGAAAAATGTAGTGTACAAGCTGGCTATTGGTATTCTTTTTTTCAAGGGAAAGGGCTCTGTGCAAAATTACATTAAATGCCCATTCAGTGTAGCACTGAGCACTGATCTGGGCAAAAGTTTGGAGGAAGCCCAGAACATGGATCATATAGTCACATATGGTCATACTGGAGGCCGCCCTTCCAGTGTGGTTGAGGAATAGCCAAGCACTGATAAAATCTATGTGAAGATCATAATACTCTATATTCTTTCAACTTACAAATCTTTCTCTTCTACAAAGTATTCTATCCAGAAATGCTATCCACACATTGAGCTACATGTATATTTTTATTATTATTTGCATGCAGGAAGAGAAGCAAAGAGCCAGTTGAAAAAATCCAGTTCTCCTGGCTCCTAAACATGCCTTTCCTACGAAATCAACGATTTGCAGGAATCTGCTATCCTTTTTCCCATGAATTTTGTCACCTATTCCCTGAACATAGAAGCCATTTTATTTTTCTTCCTCTCATAAAACAAGAAAATAAAATATAGCTGATTGACCTATATTTTAAGGCCAGAGGAATAAATATGTCTTTACCAAAGGTACAGCCATCAGAGTAGGATTTAATCAGTTGTACCCTGTATGTGCAACCTGTATCTGTGCTAAGCAGAATTTCAAGAGCAAGGGAAATCTCCTGGGAAAGAAAAGATGGCTGTTTGGGTAGCTCATGCTTTGTATGCTAACTACCATAATTCTCTTCTTTACCCTGCACCCACCATGTTTTATCTTGGTCCATGTCCCTTTAGATAAGGCAACTGATATCACCAATGTCAATGCTGGAATGGCCTGGTATGTGTGCCTGCCTCTGCTCTTAGTTTGCTGCATTTCTGAATGCATGTATTTTACTCTTATTTGTATATTTAGTAGTCCAGGGGTCATAACAACACACACACTAAATTTAAACTCAAGAAGTGAGTGGCCTGACCACTTTTTAATTCTTTGCCTATGTAATTCATGAGTCTGCTGGTTTTCCAACTGTCACAGATCACTATCCTCTGTATTCCTAGAATACCACCTGAACCACTAGCATTTAGATCCGACTGACATATGCTCAGCTTGGGAAAGTGATCTGCAGCTGCAGTTCATGGTTTTCCCCAGTGAGTATTTAATAATATTGCAAACGATTTCAATTTCAACATCAAGACACTACTCCATCCATTCAGTACTCCTGCTGAGGTATCATTTCCTAAGCGTACAGCCTTTTGACTAGGTATTAATAATAGTAAAGTCTGTAATATGATAACAAGATAAAGTATGCAGAATTGTGTCCCAATTATTTACTTTCCTCTCTTTTTTATCACTCCCATTTCACCACCAGCTGCATTCAGACCAGGATAAAGGAGATGGATCACTTAAGTACATCCTTTCTGGAGATGGAGCAGGAGACCTCTTCATTATCAATGAAAACACTGGTGACATCCAAGCCACAAAGAGACTAGACAGGGAAGAAAAGCCTGTGTACATACTTCGTGCCCAAGCTATAAACAGAAAGACTGGAAGACCAGTGGAACCAGAATCTGAATTCATCATTAAGATCCATGATATCAATGACAATGAGCCAACGTTTACAAAGGACGTTTACAATGCCAGCATTCCGGAAATGTCAGATGTTGGTAGGTGCTAACAGTTAATTTCAGTGCCCGATGTGGGTTCTTCCTGTGGATTTCAGTAAGGGCTTAAAGTTTAGAGGCATTGAATGCAGACATCTGCTATTTGAGTTGAGTAAAAGTAACTCAGCCATTAAAAAACAAAAAACAACGAAAAAAACCAAACCTGTCTCCAGGGGAATTCGTGACAACTGTTTGCTGAAAACTTAAGTGTCAGTGGAGTGAAACACACTTCCTCTGTTGTGCCATAGAAAAAACAAGTTAATGCATTCTCATTTAGTTCACAGTGAAAGTAAGCTGAGCTGACCTCTGTTGCACGACACCTTCAAAGAGTTTAACATACATTGCTAACATGATTTAGTTGCAGTGTAATAATATGTTAAGCTGTGGTCACCTATGTGTGTCAACACCGCTGCTAGAAATACTCAGCAAACGTTTAGTTCAAGAAGGTAAAAAATGTGGAAAAAGAGAGGTACAGAAGTGGATGTACACACTTTGGGAAAGAAAACTGTGAGCCAAGTCAACTCATTATTAATTCTTAGATATGTCATTACCTTCCCATTCCCTTTGTTGCTCTTTTTAGGCAAAACAAAAAAAAAAAAAAAAAGTGCCCCAAAGTCCATTAATTTCTGTTGAAATCTTTCCTTTGGTTTCAACAAGAATCAGTCAAAAAAAAAAAAAAAAAAAAGGAGAAAGAATTTCCTTGAAATATGGTTTATGATTGGATCTTTTTCAGAGAAGTTGACAGGTTTTGATTTTTTCTCTCTGAATCTTAGGAAGGTCATTTTGATTTCTTTGTCAGAGAAAAATGGATGGTTGAACTGCAAGAAGCACATTTCCAATCTGAAAAAACACCCAGGGAGAGAAACATTAATTAATCACAATCAGGAATGAGATTAAAATAAAGCTCAGGCAATATGAAAATAGACTTCAGGGCATACTCTCTTCTCTCATTCATGGGACTTGTCACACAGATGAAATCTCACCTGGTGAGGAGAGAAACTAATATTCATTTTAATACGTGAAGTGAGTACTTTATTCATATATCTGTTTTAAATGCTAAAACTTAAGCTCATTTATCATGTTTGTTAACATTTTGCCTAAAATTCAAAACCACTTCTTTCTCTGAAAGATAGATGAGAAATCAGATTTACGCTCTGATGTCAAACATCTTAAAGTCTAAGATTGTTCAGAGTGTAAACCTGTTACAATCGTGAGTAAATTTGTGAAAGTGTATCCTTGACCTAGATTAAATTCTGAACACCTTCTGTATCTGGTGAAAGATGGGTTTCTGATTTGTTCCTAAGAACTATGATAAAGGATCTGCATATCCAATTAATAACTGCATTTTATTGAACTGAGAAAAAGCCAGCTGACATTTTCATTTGGGATCTGTGTCTTTTATGAACAGAGGAACTTCCGCAAAATAAGAATATCTCTACTTTTTGCCACAAGTTTGATGTGAAGTTCAGCTATGCTTTTTCTACCTCATAAACTATCTTGGACATGAAAAAGAAAAAAGAAGACAACCTAACCTCTAGTTTTTTATTGTCTTTAATTTATCATTGCAGGTACCTTTGTTGTACAAGTCACTGCAACTGATGCCGATGATCCTACGTATGGGAACAGTGCTAAAGTTGTCTACAGCATTCTCCAGGGACAACCATATTTCTCCGTAGAATCTGAGACAGGTCAGGAGACCTTATCTGTCATTCTGTGACAATGTCTGCAATTTAAAATGACATGCTAAGCCAAGCTAGGACGTATTAGACAAAAACTTCAAAGAGATTACATCTTATTCAGTGCAAAATCTGACAAACTTAATAGAGCGATACATCTGTAAACATGACACCTACATTATTTTAATCTTACCAGCAAAGTCTAATAAATACAATTAGTACTGAATGTGAACCAGTTTTCAATCATTTTTAACAAGCAGTGGGTACAGAGATTGCCATATATGCTTAAATTAAACCAAATAGGCTAGCTTTTAGAAGAAAATGAGAAACAGGTGGGTGTGAAAAAAAAGTTCTTAATCCTCATAGATCTTCATAATGGCTAAATTAAGACTGAGGGTTTGCTCAGGTTTTTTTTTTCTCCTTCTCCTTCTTCAAAACTTGTTTAAAGTAATTATAATTTCTGTACATCTGCAACATATCACTTTAGTGCTAATTTTATGAAAGAAATCTTAATTAAGAATAATGATAGAAGAGGTAAAATTGGCTGTTGAGCTACACTAGCAGATCACAAATAGAATTGCAAACTTCTGAGTTCTGTTTTTGGAAGATATTTAAATTATACACAGTGACTGGAATTTTTTATGGGCTGAATAACAGGCTGCTTCAGAACCTGTGCATTTAAAACATATGAATTCTGGCTGATCAAATCTGCTGACCATATATATACACTCTCTTCCTAAGACTTTAACTTTTCCTGCAAGAAACAAAAGATTTCAAGAAGCTTCTTAAATTGGAATATCCATTCTGATAGATCGCTGGAAGCTAGAGAAAATGGTTCTCCTCAACATCCTTACAGGAAAAGAATGGATTATTCTAGACAATTAATCGGGTTTTAGCATTTTTTCTTAACTAAGTCTTACAGACTCAGGCAAGGTAAAGATCAGATGCGTCAGAGAAAAACGTGAGGTGAAAAAAGATACATACTTCTGAAAAAAGGAGGAGACAATATCAAAGGGAACTTCTCTTCAAGCGTAAGGTATTAGATACTACAAGAAAGAAGATTTTTGTAGTGATGCATTTGTTCTGACTTGGACAGTATACTATTTGTTCTTAGAGTTATAATAAGGATAATGTACCTGGGAGTCCACCACCCTTTTAGCAAGAGTGTTGTATGAGAAGTGGAGGGGAAGCAAGGTAAACCACAGGCTTGATCATGCTGCCATGGAAATCAATTGCAAACCTCCTAGAGTCAAATAAGTCACTGATGAATCTGGTATGAGTTTTTGCATGGATTTCAGTACTTGGATTTCATACCTTTTGCCTACAAAGGAGTCAGTTCTTTGCTTTAAGACACCCAATGAGAATGCAAACATTTTGCTTCATGGTAAATCTGAACGACAGAATTTCAATAGAGTTGGGCTCAAAAATGACTTTGTGCCTTTGAAGAAGGAATAAACTGGCAAAATCATTTCAATAAAAGTATAAATAGAAACATATATACTTGGTCATGCTTGGATGCTCACAATTTTCTTAATTAATTTATCTCATTTTAATGTTGTTGCGCTGCCTCTTTAACGATGTCTTGCTGAAGTTAGCTTTTTTCCTTTATTTTTTTTTTCCCACATCTGTCAAAATGAAAATATTGACAGAATAGGAGAGAAAAGACGGAGCACATTATAATGAACAATGAGCCTTCTTCCAGTTCAGTGAGAGACTTTAGCATGGAACTGAAAGGATGTAAATAGTTATGTAAAATAACACTTCTCACAAATAGATAGAACATCTTTCTGGGGATGCCACTACTATTGTGTCTGCCACATAGGCAGCAGCTTGCGATATGATATGACAAGTCTGTAATTTAATGTGCCATCTCGTAACAGTAAATATTTGTACTGGGCAAAGTTTACTCATTACACAGAGATTGTTTTGTTTTTTAGGCTGTGGGTTTTTTTAAAACAAGAATTTCCATCAAAGTCAGTACATTACTTGTGAATTTTGCTTCTTTAATTTTCATGTTTTCAGGCATTATTAAAACTGCTTTACTAAACATGGACCGTGAAAACAGGGAGCAATATCAAGTGGTCATCCAGGCTAAGGACATGGGAGGCCAGATGGGTGGATTATCAGGAACCACCACCGTGAACATCACACTGACCGACGTAAATGACAATCCTCCTCGGTTCCCCCAGAGTATGGAATATTTATATTCTATGTCTTTACAGTAAAATGGACAAAAAATGAGGTTTTTTAAAGTGAGGTATTGTTTCTGCTGTCATCAACTTACTGAGTATGAGACTTCACTTAAGAAAGAAAAGGGGAACATGCAAGCAAGCAGTAGCATCATGCCAAGGTTAATTGCAATAATTGGGAAACATATCTTTAATATTTTTACTACAGTTGCAGTAGATAGCCTGAGAGGTGAATTAACATGCAGAAACAATTCCTATTCTTTGTTACCCATTGAATAGCTTTGACTGATACAATCTATATTTTCTGATCAATATTGTTTCTATAATAGACATTGTGGTTGACTGCGTTTTAAGGTATCTGTTCTAATTTAACATATTTAACTTCTGAAGCATTCATTTAAGTATGTGAAATGATCCCAGGAGCAATTCTACTGAAGTTAACGTTTATACCCAGGAAACATTTTCCTCAATAGATTTTCCTATACTCATTGCAAACAGAAACAAAGGCACATACATAAATATACCAGATATTTCTGCCTATTTTCCTTCCCCTGCCTCAAATCATTTAGATAGCTGTGTAATATTTAAAGAAAACAGTTGAGTCAGATCTCTTAGAAAGCCATTTGTATTAATGATTATTCATTGCCATAAGTGATTCAAAGTGATTCAGCTTTCATTCACTCTTCTTTCTCTCTCTTTTTCCTTCCTTCTTTTTGCTTTGTCTTACCACTGTTCTGTGTGTGCGTGTGTATGTCAGAGTGTCAGTGTGTGTCAAAGTCAAGAGCAGCCGTTCAAGAAAATAATTGCAGATACTATCAGACAAATCAGCAAGCTTTGGCGGTTAAGTCGCTGGGAAAGTTATTGGAAGCAACTTGTCATTTAAGTTCAAAGTTTGTTCTTAGCTGTGGGCAAAACGTTTCCATTTAAATTAGAACAAGTTAAGAGCAAATCTAGCACTCTGTCTTCAATGAGTTAATTACACATCTCTGGACATGAGTGTCTTCGATGTAAAAACCAAAGATACATCCTCATAATGCCGACATTCCCCAAGTAGTTTTTTCTCGGAGAATTTCAGCGCAGCACATTAGTAATAGGCATTTGGGATGGATTTGCTTTTAGTGATACTAAACTACATTGGCCTCTGGCAAGTCTTACCGCTTTATTTGTCTTTTGACCTCAAGACATTTTTCATATACTGTTTTCATATTGCCAACACAGACTGATAGTATCTAGGAAAGAACATATGTTGCTAAAGTTGCATATATGTAAAAAAAAATCTCTTCATACTAGAAAAAAGGTAGAAAAATGAATTGCTTTTATCTATATTAAAGTAAGGCAGAAGCTGAAGACTTATGCGCCAGGAAAGTATGAAGGCACGGCCACTCAGTAACCCATCTGCATGCCCGACATGGGCAGTGGGCTCAGTGATAATGTCCAAAATACCACGAGTGTGACTGACGAAAGTTTCCTCCTCTGTCTGCTGTAGGCACCTACCAATTCAGAGCTCCTGAGTCTACGCCACCTGACTCACCAATTGGCAGGATAAAAGCTAATGATGCAGATGTGGATGAAAATGCAGAGATTGAATACAGCATCACTGAAGGGGATGGATATGACATGTTTGGAATTACCACAGACAAGGACACACAGGAAGGAATTATAACTGTCAAAAAGGTACACATCTTAACACAGTTGATCCCAGCCTCAGAAATACCAGAAAAACCTTTATCTACCACATTTGTTTTCTATTTTTAGTGAAATGCATTGTTTATTAAATCGGGTGCTGTCTATTAGGAATCTCTACAGCATTACCGTTGTAAATTTTCTTTTATACAAGCAGTTAGGATGCTTTCCACTTTACTAAAGGAACACACATGCTTTGAGGGACCTGAGAGAGTCCATAATCTATGGATTGACACAGAACTGAGAAAAAAAAATTCTGTCTGAACATGTCTCTGGGACAACTCAAGGAGTTATCCAACTGTTGACTTTGTCTCTATCATGCTTACAGGACTTGCTCACTTGTTAGAAAGGTGCTGTGTTAACACCACAATTATTCAGTATCACACTGCCTGCTTTGTGCAATAGTGCAAAGGTATTGAGTTGTATAGCTATAATGTATTAAAGTACATAGACAAATTTATTTTGATTCATGATGTAAAAGTGTAATTAATAAACCCATCAGCATGCTTTTCCTTCAGAAAAAAAACCCACAATGCCCCGTTGGATCACAATGAACATCATCTAGTAGGTTGCACGTTGGCTGTCAGAAAAGGTTTGAGAAATATCGTTTACAGTGGGTTATCAGGCAAGCTTGATAAGGTTACAAATATCATCCTCCATCAGTTCAAGTTCACTCATCACTAAATAGACATTGTGTAGAATTTCTGAACATGCACTTGCTTTTGATATCAGTACGACACCTGTCATTACTTGTTTTTTAAGAGATGCCTTCAAGGGGCTGATTATGATATCAGTCTAGCTCTGTTTGCACTTCTGTCTATTGGTGACAGGAAGCTGTGAATCTTCTACAATGTAATGGAAGAGTGAGGTAACTAGTCTCTCCCCACATTCTGAGTACTACAACAAACGGTTCCTAAATGCTTCTTCATAGTTCTGTCAGCGTGTGACATAGTCATAGCGTATCATAAAATCATGTTTTCTATGGGTGGGCCTGTATGTCCTCTGACACCAAATAACACAGTGATTCATTTCAGTGATGGAATGCCAACGTGTTAGCAAGGAGCTCCTAGAGAATCCCTCTTTAATGTATGGTGCTTAAGGCCAAGGGGTAGCCAAACAAACATCAAAATTCCAAAAATGACAGGTAAAAAGCATGAGGAGTTGAGGCTATTTGAGAAGGTACAATTAATTGGAGTTTAGAAGTTCATGGCACAGAATTTCCTGCAAAAGTGTTTTTTTTCTAGAATTTAACATCAGTGGCAAAAAGCCCTGTCTTTCTCCTCTCTGCTGGCACGTTAATTCCAGTTCAGGCTCCTGTTATCTAGCACAGGTCTCTCCATGACATCCCTCATTCATTTAGCTCCTTCAGCTGCTACCTGCAGCAGTCCCTACAGACCTGTAAAGCTTTTTTTTTTCCCCCTCTTCCCAGGCACTGGATTTTGAAAATAAAAACTTGTATATTCTGAAAGTGGAAGCCACCAATACTCATGTGGACCCTCGGTTCCTCTACTTGGGGCCATTCAAGGATTCAGCCACAATCAGAATCCAAGTGGAAGATGTAGATGAACCCCCCGTATTCAGCAGACCAGCATATATAATTGAAGTGAAAGAAGATGTTCCAATAAACAGTGTAATAGGAACAGTAACAGCTCAAGATCCAGATGCTGCCAAGAACCCTGTCAAGTAAGCATAGAGTATTTCAGCTCATTCTGAACTCTTTCACTGCTTTAATTTTGCTTTTTTGTGTGTGTTAGCACACACAAAAAAATTCACTTTTAAGAGAGAAATTGTTCGGGTATGTTTCTGTATGGAGTAGCATAGGTAGTAAATGATCTCTCACAGTTGAGCATATGATTGTGTGCTTTTGAGTATGTGTGATTGTGTTCGCATGGCCCTTGCATCTTGAATTATATCCTAGGCTCTTCAGTAAATAATGTTTGTGGTTATTTTTACTATGGGAGAGTTTACTGCAAAAGTACATCAGAATGATGTTAGTGTTCTCTCCTTCCACCTCTAACATTTTCCAGTGCAGTGTGGTGCATCCTTTTGGCTGTATGACAGGGTAGTGATTCAGCAGCTTGCTCTTCTCCCATCCATCTAGGCCTGCTTAACAGAGGTCACATTTACCTTCTATACTCCGCGAGCAGAAATGCCTTAAAAGCAGCTTGTTTCACACAGACTCTGTTCTCACTTATATCAGTGTAAGGTCAGTAAGATACAAATCAGGCTCGCGGACTTCATAAATTACACTTGCCATGAATCAATAAATTAGTCTCAAAGGAAGTGGAGTAAATGTTAAGGTTGGTGTAGCTAAATTTACAAAAAAAAATGGAGGCTTAGGTTAACAGGTCCATTGTTTCAGTATATTTGAAAATTGGAGTGATGGTGTACTTAAATCATATTGGATAGAATATGAAAGAACTTCTAAATATCTCTGTGCTTTAATTAGAGTTCATTGCCACTGACAAGGCAGTAAGAGGAGGAAATGAAAAACACAGCGATATTAAATCCAGGTCAATTTTTAGCATGTTTCTGGGTTGGGCACCTTGAAAATGCAATAGTGTCTTAAGATCAAAGATAGAACAATGCAGGTTTAATAAAAATCCAATCCATCAATACTTCACACTTCTGCAAACAGCTATCTTTCATCAAAATTTCTTACAGTACTTATGAGGCATGAGTAAGTTTTAAGCTCTCAGCTCTTCTTGTGAGGTGGGTAAATACCACCATCTTAATTTCCTAGATGAAGAAATTTTCTGGCTGAAACTTTCTCTGAATGCAATGCTCTGCACATGAATTCTTGTTCAAGACTAAGCCTTCTAATTTTAATTAAGGTTTGCTTTCATTTGTAACATGGTATGCAACAATTATAGGAAATTGTGGATTAGAAGAGAGAGCATAGTACCATGAAGGGCAGCATAGTGTTTTGTTGACTGTGATTAATCTCAGGAACAGAATAAACACCTTGTATAGCATATCTTCATGGGTATGCTAGCATGAAGATGAAAAACTGGTTGAGGTGAAATCCAAGTGAAACCTTTCCAGTCTTTATATGAACATGCTTTTATACATCTAATGGCACTAGAAAACGAGGGGAATGCTTCCCTGATTCCCTGTTGTGGTAAATATAACCACTAGAATTTCACACCAGCACCACCTCCTACTTGGTAAGTGATTTACAGTGAATAGGGATTAGGGTGTGCATTGTTGAGTATTGCCTATTGGCTCTTCTTTTTTAATTGAATGTGTGTGCTAAAACTTACCTTTCTTTCAAAGGGCAGTTACTAAGTACTGTACAGCTACTCTACATATTGAAGTATAATTACTGAAAAAAATTTAGTAGAGATATCAAGATAGATGCAGAGCAGCAGAAAACCTGTCTTTTTTATACACTAATAATATGCAACAATCAGGGTGAAGAGAGAAGAAAAAGAAAAATGAAGAAGAGGTTAGAGTAACAGAAAAAAAACAGAGCAACAAGAAATATGAAAATCAGTAAGAGAGAAAAGAAATCAGCAGAAAGCAGTAGCCTGTGAGATGCTATCTTGCAATAAATGTAGGTAATTTTATAGTGCTAACATCTTGGGTATCTCCTAGAATTCAAGGTCAGAGGTTGAGCCTGTATCTTTTTGACAGTGATTTTTTTTTGCCATCATGCAATGGAGATGCTAAATCTGATTTTCACTCTGAGCTTCAGGGAAGATGCAATTAGACTGTATATATATGACTTGTCACTTGCTTGTCAATTTTCCTTGACAGTTAAAAATAAAATCTTTAGATACTTGATATTACAATGAGAACCTTTCATTTTCTCCTCTACTTGAGTGAAGACTTCTCTTTTTAAACAAACTGAGTCCTAACTCTGTTAGATGAAAGCCCCTTTGATCTTCCATTAAAGGAAACTTTCACAATATCATTATGAAAATGCATTATGAAAAATGCACACACACATCCCTTCCTGACCCACAAATCTTCCTGACTTGCGGTTGCATTAGACAGCAAGCTGCTGAGCACCAGGAGACAATGAAGCAATAGCCAAATACGATGCAGATATCTGCCCTGGTTGTAAGAGTGCATCACTGTTCATGACCTGTGTATCGGTAGAGCATCAGTCCAGCTTTTATAAATAAGCTTTGCTGCTGTGTGACATTAAGAAAATCCAAAAATATGCCAATAGATGCTTGGCTATACATCCATGCATAGTGATGTTCATACACTCCTGATTAATACTCCACTGTCCAGTTGTGTTGTGAAAAAATGTTTTGCATTCTGCTTTTGCCTGATCTAAACAGAAACGATATTATGAACCACTGCATACTGAAAAAATAATGCTGCAACTAGCACTGCTGTATTGTACATCAGAGCTTTCTGAATCGCTAGTTGAGTTTTTTTGCTATAGTAACTCCTCAGAGTCATAATGAAGTTCACTGGAACTGTCTCCCTGCTGTGATTTGATTTACTAAAGTTTCCCAGATGAAAATGATCTGCAAACAAATGTAAGGCTTAATTTTGTTTGTATATTTTACTGACAACATACTTGCATGTGTTAGATTCTCTCTTTCACTCTCCCCTTCTTCCTGTTATGTACAAGGAGAGAATGGAATATATATATATATCTTTTCACTTCCTAGCTTGTCAATTCCTCGAGGTTTGAAAGTGATGAGGTCCTGAAATATGACAAATATGCACCAGTAATTTCATTAAATAAATGTAAAAATCGGTTTGATGTTGTCTGCTTAGTTCTTAGGAGGTTGTGATCCATAAGTCAGAATCACCACCAATTCCACATAATTAACAGTCCTTGATCAAAAGAGACTAGATAATACAAACTGAGAAATAGAAGTGACAGTCTAGCTTATTAAAATCATCCTTCTAGACCAGGGTTAATGGTATAATTAGAATATACTTTAACTGCATTGACCTTGTTTGTATTTTCACTGGAATATGAAGAAATAAAATTAACATTTCATGAAGAAGCAGTTCTCTGGTTATTCTTTTCCATTTTCTTTTTTTTTCCTGAGCTTAACTTTCCTCTGCACAAACAGCTGAACATACATTCGGTTTTACTAGGATTCATATTTTTAAATTCTTAACGTCTGGAAGAAGTTTTCAATGTGTAAAGCTCTGGAACATTTTCTTTCATTTCACTCAGATACTGTATCACAGATGCGATTGAATCTGGGCAATCTTACAAAGTAATGATAGTGATTACAATATGCCAAGGCATTAAAATGCTCTAAGACTGTAAGATATCTTAAGTCCATTCATAATATGATGCATGGGGTGAAGGCATAATTGAAGAAAAAAACAACAGGCAACTCATGACTAATGCTAGATGCTTACTTAAATATTTTGCTGAATAGGAGCCTGCGACATACTATTACAGTTGGCTGGATCAGCTAATCTATGGAAAATCCTGATATTTTCATTTCAAATAAGAATACAAAATCTAGATGTACTGTGAAATGGAAATACTGAAGCATTTCAGCTGAAAGATATGGAAATGAGCTGCACAATCTCTGAAAAATAACGGAATTCACAAAATACCAACATAATATCATATAAAAGCCTGAATGAATGAAAGTTAAAATGAAATGTTTACCATACCAAATACTTACTTTGTCAAAATATAAGAGTCAGGCTGCTTGGTATAAACTTGTTTCCATCAAACATTTCAGCTAAGTCAACAAATTCACCTGTAATATTTACATTTGGACAAAACAACATGGTTTGCTGGAGCTGTCCCGTCACTCAGTGCTGCCTATTCCGTACCTTTGCACGTCCTCTGTTCAAGCTGTCGGCAATGTTACAGTGCCGCGCTGAGGAACTAGGCTACCGACACGAGGGCTGACTTCATGCAGCTAAAATTTTGAGATTGTTAGTCGAATGACAGCAAAGAATAAGGACTAAATCAGATCCTGTAAATGAAGAAGGTATGCCTATGCAAGTGCTACCAAATCAGTTCGTTGTGTGAGTACATTTGAATTTCATTTTGCTGTTTCCATAGGAATTTAATGTGTAAAAAGAAGGACAATTTAATCTAAATAATTAATACTATAATTTTAGGAAGGTCCTTTACACTAAATTCTCATTTTAGTGTTCGTTTTAATGAATAAGACCAGTCTAACTTGCAGTGGATATCATATCCCGTTTTTTCACTTGAAAAGAGAAACCATGCCGTTACAAAATAATTACCAGGTTAGTTTTTTCAATTTAAACCTTTCTTAAAATCACATTTGAGCTGGACTCTTCTATTCCCTCCTACCTGTGCGCATGATCATTCTCATAAGTTAACACCGCACAGGCCCTGGGAAACCTGTGCAGAATAAAGGACATGTCATGCAGCTGCTCCTAGTGCAGAGCATGGAGTGAAAATTTTTCTTCAGCCTCTGCCTTCCCCTCCGTTCGACAGTGACATTGAACTCTGCCAGTCATTCTCCTGGCCCAGTTTTCATCTGACTACATACCAGCTCAGCTGTATCTTTACCCTTGCCTAGACACAGCAGGAGCTTCCTTGCCTCCACCAATGTGTCCTGCAAGGAGACCAAGGGAGGACATGGGGCTTTGTAAGGCTCTGTTCTGGATTGTATGCCTGCACACATTGAAGCTTGAAACAAGCAGAATAACGCAATTGCATTCTTGCTTTAGCAACATCAGAGACACATTTCTGTCAAAACCATCATCATCATCCAAATGGGAGAATTTTCTCTTCATGAGAAATGAAATGAGGTGACAGTGTTTGGATTAGGACAGTTGCACACTGTCCCATGAACTGGAGAGTTCTGCTTTTAAAGTTGGATTCAGTTCAGCAGGTAAACAAAAAGTAAGATCAGATTGAAAATTTGCATCTGTATTTAGACTGAGCTCCTCCAGAGCTTGTTAGCATTCATTTTCATGTCTAGATACCATCAAGTAGGGCTGAACATGTTCGTTTTAATGAATTACAGGAAACCTTTGTGTGATATGCACTGTGGAATAATGAATCTCTGTTCCATGCCAACTTGTTGTTTTGGGGTCTTTTTAAATGCTGGGAAGTGAAAGGCAGAAATGCACCCCAGCTGTCAAGTTTTATATCAGAAATGATTTGGAACTGTTGAGATATAAAATCACAAAAAAAAGGTTTGATAATGGGAAAGACAACTCAGCCTCAAAATAAACTTCATATCTTTCAGGACACAGACTTCACATTTTTCACTAAAAACAAAGCTTTGATGATTCTCAGAGGTATGTAAATTCCACAGTAATTCATTTATTCAATGACAATGCTCCACCTTCTAAATCAAACCTCCAATGTGTCATTATCCAGAAGCTCAGAACAAGCTCTTTGTGTGAATATATAAAGACACTGAAGCCTGCACTGAAAACAAAAGGCAACCCCATTTACTGGGTGTTTGATGTCTAGTCTTAGAAAATGATTTAAGAACGTAGAAAATAAAAGGAAAACATTCTCCTAACGCCTCTCTCTGTATTTGCAGGTATTCTGTAGATCGACACACTGATATGGACAGAGTATTCAACATCAACTCAGGAAATGGTTCGATTTTTACTTCAAAACCCCTTGACCGGGAAACACTGCTATGGCACAACATTACAGTAATAGCAGCAGAGATCAGTAAGTCAAACCTAAATACCACCGCTGTCCCTGATGTAATGAACTTAGCCTTCTAGATGAGCACATGGAAAGCATGGCTGGCCAGATGTCAACTTATATGGATAGGCCACTCAATACTAATGAAGAAGTGGAAACTCTGGAAGAGATTCCATACCGTTTTATGTTTACTAGGGACACGGTACATGAAGAGGTAACAGCTGAGAAGGGAGGAAGGCAACGATTCTATGTTTTCTGATCAGTAATTGCCATTTTTAATTCTGAATACCAATGACGAATTCCAAACAGTGGTATGCAGCAAAGAAGGTGGTTTAAGGTTGAACTGCGTTCCTTGGATGAATTTGGTCTGACACAGACTGAGTGATAGCACAGGCTGGATGTTTTCAAGTGTGGGTACTGATATGATACATATAATACCAGTGAGGCAAGCAGATGGAGTTGTATAAGACTAGCACACTAGGGCCTACATGAACAATGTATTTTTTAATAGTTTTCTCCCTCTTTTGAAAGCTTGCACCTTATTATGCTTGGTGTGTGGTTTCTGCATACCAAACACTGACTTCTGGCTGACTCTTAGCCAGGTGTGTTTGTGTTTGTGTTCCTGTTAAGTCTTTGAAGGAGTGATCTAGGGTCAAGAGTTGTACACTAGAGACCGAGCTCCTGGGTAGAAGAGGAGGGAAAAAATAAACACCTAAAAAGAAAGGAATAGCAAGAACACTTAGGAAGCACACTTGCTTTGATCCCAGTGGAACTGAAATAACATACACTACAGCAAACTGTATACTATCTGACAACCAAGTTAGCATCTATATGAAATACCCATTTCAGTCCTTACCTCCTTCCCTTAGAGCAGAGCTTCTACTGGGTCATATGCTCCCAACTAAACCTTCTGTGTCTGAAACAAGTTTCTGTCTTAATTACAATTCCTCTTTAGTTTGAATCCTTTTAGGCTGCAACAAGATAATCCCCAAGCTGTGCATCTCTGAGCCTAGACCGAATTTGGCATAACAAGGGTAGATGCCTTCCAAAGACAATTTTCTTGGCTGAAATGCAGCTATTACTGAAACAAGCGTTGGTCTAATCCAGGCTACCACACTAATTTTATTCTCAAGAGACTAGGCTGGAAAACACCACTGCTTAATGCTCCTGGCTAAAACCAGTCATTGCTAGCCAGGCTAGCTAAATCCCATTCTACTGACATTGATTGCTCTCTCTGAGAAAACATCACAACAAACACCAGATATATTTCATTGCAATAATATAAAGGAAATATCCGTGCAATTACAGGCAGGACACACACTCAGAGAGATGGGTTGATGGGTGCTCTCTTTGATATTGAAAAAAAAAAAAGTCAAAAAAAAATGATAAAGTCATTAGAGAAACACCTTTCTGTGATGACTGTTCACAAGTTCATTTTACAGTATAAAACAAATGAAAATACAGAAGTTGTCTTGAATTTTCTAAAATTATCAGGAAGTATATATGGCTGCATTCTTTTTTTTTTATGTTCTCCTGTTTCACCTGTACAAGCTGCAGTTGCTCAGCAGCCCTAAGAGTTATGCTCTGAATGTTGCAGACATATACTTTGTGAATTACTGGATCTGCCACAGTCAGAGGCAAACTGATAATGAAGCTCAGGACACAGAGCTCCTGACTCATATCTGCAGAATCACAGCTCACCAGAGGCAATTCTAAGAGTGTTTTAAAATAAATATTCTTTACTTAACACTTAAAGGTAAATCAAACATTGACAGGACATTGAGGCTGCATTCAGAAAAAAAAATTTAGCAGTTGATAGGTAAACATAAAACATACCACTATGGAGATGGATGGATCTAAGCAGATATGTCTGTTTCATGTGGTGGAACTTTTTCTTTAGAGATGAAACTCAGTAGTAATTAAATGATAATGCAAACAATTTAATCTACACCAATTCATTTGCAAAAATAATTTGAAAGAAGACAAAAAGGACTTTACGATGTATAAATATGCAGCTTCTATTTATTGTACTCTCATTTTAGATTGTGAGGATCTTAAACACCTTGAAGTAAACTGAAAATATGTAGCTAATGGTTCAAAAAAGCAGGAAAGAAAACAATTGTAATTCTTGGGAGGAAAAGAAATACATTTGGCAATATATTTAAATGCATTTGTTATAAAAGTATGCCCTTATAAATAGTCTTGCAAGTAGTCCTGCGAATTCAAATGAGTAGCTTTGATTTCAGCCTATCATAAAAATTCAACATTTGTATTGATGTATTTTAGCATAAAATTCAGCTTAGTCTATATTATACGTAAACTGATATTTTATACATTGAATGAATTTAGCCCAGTGGTTTATATTAGAAAGTGTTTTATGCCTAATGGAATCATATTAAGTTCAATGGGACTGTGGAGCTTTAAAGTGCAGTATTTTGTCCAAATGACTGAGCTCTGTAATACAAATATACAGTGCCAATTTTGGAGAAGGCATTTTCAAATTTATAAAAGTTTGATAAATACAGTAATAGGGCTTTTATTAAAGCTTAACTCAACAAGCTACTATAATGAATGCTTGTAGAAGCATGAGAACTCATGGATCTATATTTTATTCCACTGTTTTTTCACTTGGATCATAGGTTAAAATGTATTAATAAATTGTATTTACATGAGTTGGAAATTAATGTAGCAAAATGCAGTGTGAGTCCTCATGAAAGGGAGGGGGTGGGTATTTGTTTAAATAAAAGTCATTTCAGTCCCACTCATTCCCTTATAGATTTCACTCTCACACACCCACACACTCCAAGGCAATACGGTGGATATGTCTAGGTGAGTTCTCCTGGATCACTTTTGCATGATACTGAGAACAAAGGACACTGAGCAAGTCCTGGAAATGTTTCTTGGAAACTAAACTCTTGATTAGTGATGGCAAACTTGTTTGGGTGCAGATTTTATACCTTTTAGGAGCCAATGATCATTACAATATGGCTTTTTGACTCAGAATCTTGCCTGTTTCCTATTTCATGCCTCAAACAAGGTTGCTGCCCATTGCCTTTCTTTCCTACTTTGAGTATCTTTTTGACAATGACCTGTCTCCTCTGTAGTCCAACAGGAAAAGGAATAGTCTGCCCAATGTGCTGCATTTCCAATCATTTTCATTTTTGTCTCTGAGGTTAATGGTATTTTTAACAGTATCTTATTCTCAGGAATATCTTTGTGAAATTCAATGTCTTGATCTTATCTAGTCCTTAAAGTGAAAAGAAAAAAAAAATGCTTACATATAGGAATCTGAGGATTTTATACAGTGCTAGTATTCTTCAGCTGATACATATTAATATCAACTCTAGAATATTAGCCGAATCAATCCACAGAAGATTAGAAAATGCCTGTGATCACTGCAGCAGTTATTATTTATGTATCGTCATGGTAATCATGGTAGCTTAAAGCACTCTCTCATGAGATTTGCAGGGGAGGGAATATTGGCTTTTACAGGTGGAGAGGAAGAAACCCACAATCCCATCTTCATGAATGGGATTCTGAAACAGTCTTCCTGTTTCAGAATTAAGGAAAGGAATACGTTCTGGGAACTCTGTTACCACCAAACAGGCTAATAAATATATTTCATTTAATCATGGTATTATGTTTTTATAGATATTAGACATACCTTCAAAATCATGCTTGGAATGTTCAAAGAAATTGGCAAATCTTGGACTCCTACCCAATCATAACTGTAAAGCTTACACAGAATCATAGTATTATACAGCCTGATTTTGTGGAATTCATCCCATAATGCACTTCCCCAGGAATCAACAAAATATAATGAATGAGAAAGGAATTAAGGCAGTGAGCCCCTAAATCTGTCCTTTTCTTCTGCTATGCTGGGTCAGTTGCTGGGCTAAATAAAATCTCTGTTCTTTCTGGTCTTATCGTTTCAGACAACCCAAAACAAAGCAGCCGTGTCCCAGTGTTCATTAAAGTTTTGGATGTAAATGACAACGCTCCAGAGTTTGCCATGTTTTATGAGACCTTTGTTTGTGAAAATGCAAAGGCAGAACAGGTGTGTTGCGTGCTTGTACTAAGGAAGTATTCGAAATGAATTGAGTTTGCACCACCTCATCAAGAGATATACTTTGCATTGCATCAGACTGTCAGTTTTGCAAAATTAAACTAAACAGTGGCTGCACGGTATCTGATTACACTTAGTGTTCTTGCAGCTAATGTGACACTATGTTTTACACTTGTTTTCTGTACCGTGCCTTGTTATCTCTGATTCATTTTCCCTCGGTGATTCTCAGTTATATTCAGGCACCTCCACTGTCTCCTTCAAAAACTGTTACAGGTCCTGTCTGTGAGATCATTATTTTCTGCCAGATAACTCTCACTCTACTCACTCTATTACTAAATGGTTCAAAGTAGCACATAATTTGGAAGAGTCAGCCAAAGTGTTCCAGTGACATGGGGTTTGGTTGATGACTATGTAGCCAGCTTGGACTGTCTCACCTTTCATTTCTGTTGCCTGTCACTTACAAAGCTTTCCTACCCAGCTGAAGTGGCATCAACCCAAACCTGCTATCGAAGTCAATGCCATTTTCCTGCCAGCTTTCAAATTCATTATGTTGCTGGCTAATGGTGTAGGATACAATATCATGACGATCCAAAACAGCATCAGTAGCTCACAGATCACTTTTGTTCAGCTCACCACAGCAGCATCAGCTGCTTTAAAGCAGAAGAAATTATACAGTAATATCACTTTAAAATCCTACAGTAGATAAATAAGCGTAAGGTCCACTGACTTTGAAGATAATTTTGTTCTTATTGTTTCAGCTGATACAAACATTGAGCGCTGTTGATAAGGATGACTCTTACAGTGGACACCAGTTTTCATTCTCCATAGCACCCGAGGCAGCCAGCACCTCAAACTTTACACTCCAGGACAACAGAGGTGAATTTCTAGGATGACATTTCTTTATTATCTCACCCTTTCTTTCATCCTTCAGATGAAGATAAAATGTATTCTTTATGATTCCAGACAACACAGCAGGGATTTTCACCCGAAAAACCAGATATAACCGGCATGAAATGAGTACCTACCTCTTGCCAGTGGTAATATCAGACAATGACTACCCTATCCAGAGCAGCACTGAAACAGTGACTATTCGAGTATGTGCTTGTGACCATCGAGGAAAGATGCTGTCCTGTAATGCAGAAGCCTTGGTTCATCCTACTGGTCTTAGCACTGGGGCTCTTATTGCCATTCTTCTCTGTATCATTATATTACTTGGTAAGTGGCTCAGAGGCATTTTGTTCCTTTCATGGTTGAATTGGTTTTGAGCATTTCGCAAAAACAAACAAAAAAAACACATGGAAAGTTTCTCTTAATAATTTCAGAACAAACAAGAAATTCAAAAGGCTCACCTCAAAAAAATTGTGCACGAGGATAACACTTTCAGATCAAAGTGAATGCTGTCATAGATGTCAGTGACTTATTTTGCATTGCTGCAAGTGGTTATACCAAGGCTAGAGCAAGAGCAAAGCAGAGGCATCCGTGTCTCATCCTACATTCATATGATTGTGTTTCTTCCTCTCAGGGATGCTGAAGACATGGTGCTCAGAATACATCCTACCTAATCTCAGCTGTCTAAAAGCTGGACACATCCAGGCAAGATGAGACAGCTGAGCTACACCCTCTGCTGAATGGAAAGAGACAGGCACCTTTGGAAAGCTATCAATTCTATCCCCTTACTGGTATCTGAGGTGGATGAGACTAATCACCCTCTGCAGGCTGAATGTGTATCTTTCTGTTGACCTTAGAAAGAGTCCAGATCATTTAGTTTTAAACAGTTGTTTTCCCATGTCTAACCAGAGGGCAAACAAGTCACACTCAGTGCTTCTGTTCCACTGGAAAAGGACGCTGAAATGGAGTGGCTGCTAAAGCACTCTCACATCTCAAGGATGTGCAGATCTCTGGTTACAGCATTTACAAGTGGTCAGCTTTCTTTTTTCTTTTAATTGAAAAATAAGGCCAGTTTGTAACAGCCCTCACAATCCTCTCATGCAGGTTCCACCTCTCTTGCTCAGCAAATGGAGAAGATGTGCCCATCGGCCATTGGATACAATCTATTAATCTGTGGAGAACTGAACAATACACCACAGTCTGTCCTCAGGGAGACTTTATCAGTCGCCATTAGCATCTGGCCAGGAAAGAAGGGAGTCAGACCAGCATCATAGCAATAGGGTCAGGCAGGGGAGAAGAAATTTCCTCAGTGATTCCACTTATTTTTACCATGCTTTTGTCTTCCTCAGACATGCTCATCACCGCATGCTCATCACCCTAAGCGTTACTATTAACAAATGATTTCTCCCTCCATTTGCAAGTCAAAGACCAGATTGTGATGCTCATACTTCAACAATATGGTCATGGCTTGCCCAAATAAGCACTATCACCTCTTCAGAAAAGATTTGCACCGTAACAATCTGAACCTTAATTTGCCATTACATTTATTTTTCAAAACATGATATCATGGCCTCTAAGGGTTGAGCTTGCTTTGTATCAAGTTCCTTTCCAGAAAAAGAAATCAATCTAATGCTGCAGATAGTCCTGCACTAGTTAATACAACTGTGCTCATTAATATCAATCTGACATTAAACGATTTCCTGTTTTATGTCAATCGAAAATAATTGATTCTGTGTGCTAAGCAGCACTTTATGTCAATTACTGCTCACGCCACCATGCACCATAAGCAGATTTTCAATTAACTCAGCTATATAATTTTCTATTTTCAGGCTGGTTGCAAGGTTTGCATGTGCAACCACTACCGAGTGAAAAACAATACTCTGGGCAGACCTGAACCACAACTAAAGTTTAGCAGCAACAAAAAGTGTCTGTAAAGTGCTGGGTTTATTTTCAGATTGAGTAGGTCTAGTGGCTTATCAGGATGCCACAGATACTGCTAAAAACTGACATGCATATAAAGGTGATGTACTTTAAAATATATCATCTAATGTTAGGTTGTTTTCTCTTTGTTTTTTTTGCCCACACGTTCAGCCCAAAATAAGAAAATACAAATATCAGAGATGTGACATAATTATCAAGTCTCATCCTAGAATATTCCATATGACACCTTTTTTTTTGTTAATGAAAAACTTCAGAAACCCTTCCAAATAAAACCTATCAATCCTATGCTTTCTCAGATAATTCTGCCAGTTGGTATTCTAGAAGCCCATTCAAAATTGAGTCTATTTTTCAAGTTCTCCAAAATTTTCTCCAGCTATCTCTGTTCTCTAACATAGACCCTTCCCTAGTTCTCCCATATAAGATCACAGCTTTATGCTCTTAAGGATGAGATTTCTTCCTTATTGCACGGCAGCAAAAAGAAGTGTCACTCAAGCTAGGGCCTTTATGTGATACCAGAAGTAAATCATCACTGTGATGAGAACTTGAAGCTTTTCCTGCCTGAACCTTTCTTCGTAACTCTTATAGTTTCGCTACCTTGCTTATTTTCTTCTGACTCCTGTTAACAGACATTCTTTCTTACTCACGTTATTCCTATAGTGAAGATACAGTAGGAATTAGCATATTTTCCTGCTTGATCATTTTGGGATCTCTCTACAGTTAATGGAGAGAAAGAGTACGCGACTCATCCACAAAATGCTTGAGCACACCTACCGACAGCACCTAGCACTAAGCAGTTCTACAGGGAAGCCCATCATTTTTAACAAATAGAAAGCCACAAACAACCAACAACATCAAAAAGCAGATATTTTCATCTGTGAAGAGACACTAAGTTTCAATGGACTAAAATTTGGTTTTGGAGATGCTCTCAGTCCTTGGCATTGTTCTTAACAGGGTTACAAACAAGGAAGGGACTGAAAAAGAAGTTTGTTACAGTTACTGAGCTTTGACTCACACACCATTTTAGAAATACAGCTGACATGAAAGATGACTTTGATCTACCTTATCGTCTCATATCAATGAGTTTAGGCATTTTCTGATTTGCTTTGCTTTGCTCTGAAAAAACTATAAAGACAGCCAGATTTGTCTTTTTTCTCAGAGTTTGCAAAGCAGAGCTGAAATATTGGGCACTGTGGACCTCTGACTACCAAGTAGTAATACATCCTTGCTCCTTGCTGCTGTTCATTTGTAAATATTTGACCATTTACCATCTCGAGGTAGAATCCAGCTAAGAAATCTGAAATTAGCTTCTAAAGGAAATAAAATGTTGAACATATCACCTCCTCCTCTCTGTGCATACCTCTCCAGCAGTACCCAGCATCATTACTGAGTAAAAATACGTAAGTTTAGATCAGGGCCTTGGAAAGAATTGCTGCCTTCTGAATAAATTAAATATGTGTATACACATTGGAATGAAAGGCATAACATATCTGTTTGAGAAACACCATCCTTTGCCAGATTAAATAAAACCATTGCCATATGGCAATCTGCCATATGCCACAGGCTTTAAGATTTAAGTTGTATACTTTTTAAGGCAAGCTATATACTTTTTAACATGATTTCCATTGTAAAAATATGCCAGAAAGTTTTATAAAAACTTAGACTTTGAGTTGGTTAACAATCCATCCCAGATCCTAAACTTTTCCAGAGGAGGAAGGACTTGAAGTCCAGCTTTGCTAACCTTTTATCACAGCCTAGTCGACACTAGTCTTGTCCTTAGCACAAGTTTCATTTCTTCCCTGGTGTTCAAGGTATATAACACCTCAGACTGTTTTGGTGAAGGTGTTTCTCCCTTCCCAGAACTCCTGGAACTAGTTCTGTTCTCCAAGCAACAGAGTTGCTATACAACTCTGGGTAAAAATATGCCTTCTGACAAGAAGACACTGCTCAGCTTCCTGCCAGCTTGACATCTCCTATGCATCCATGCCATCACATCGCTCTCAGAGCTCACAAGAAGAGCGAACATAGTCTAAAAACCTGTCGTGCACATTTGCAGTTTTGCAAAATATCTTTTAAAACTTCAAATTTAAGCCTTAGCTCAGCATTTCATCTGGGTTTTAACGGAGTTGGGAATTAACTTTTCCCTTCCTCTCTCCCCCGTTTGTGTTTCTAGTTACAGTGGTGCTGTTTGCAGCACTCAGACGGCAACGGAAAAAAGAGCCTTTGATTATTTCCAAAGAAGACATCAGAGACAACATTGTCAGTTACAACGATGAAGGTGGTGGAGAGGAAGACACCCAGGCATTTGATATCGGCACGCTGAGGAATCCCGAAGCCATAGATGATAATAAATTACGCAGAGACATTGTGCCAGAAACGCTTTTTATGCCACGGCGGACTGCAACAACCCGAGATAACACGGATGTCAGAGATTTCATTAACCAAAGGCTAAAGGAGAACGATACAGATCCAGCAGCCCCCCCATATGACTCGTTAGCTACCTACGCATACGAAGGTAATGGTTCTGTGGCAGAGTCTCTCAGCTCCTTGGAGTCAGTGACCACGGACGGAGACCAGGACTACGATTACCTCAGTGACTGGGGGCCAAGGTTTAAAAAGTTGGCAGATATGTATGGCGCAATGGACAGTGACAAAGACTCTTAATAAGTTGCCTTTTTTTTCTCCTCCCTCATTTTCAGAAACAGCATTGAGATACGTGAAGTGGCTATTTCTTTCTATTTCTCCACAGCTCTGTGAAAGGGTTCTCTATTCGATTGGTTCCAGTTGTCTAATGACTGCAGTCCGTGTGGATCAGCCATCAGAAAACCTTTTCTAGTATCATTTTATGAGCTTCCAAGAGGCAAAGTTCTTATTTTTTAGGGCATCCAGTTTATCAAGCAACCTTACAGGCACAGCAGTGGTGGAGAGAAAAAAAAAAAAAAAA
>WBMW01006461.1:961841-1060655 GCA_013396635.1 Penelope pileata | reverse complement strand
AAAAAAAAAAAAAAAAGATAGCTGGGGAGCAATATTTTTACTTGTTCTGCTTATACTGTAAATTGGAGTATATTACTGTTTAAGCTCACTTGCTCTTTTTACTTGTATTCAGATTATTCAGCTCAGACGACTGCTCTGTCGATTGTGTATTGCACATCCCAATGTAATGAGGTACCCTAGTTTAACCTATGTATTATAGTCAAAAGTAGTGGTGATGGAATGAAGGTTTATTATACAAAGTAGAGTCAGCTGAGAAAAAAACATCCAACACATTTTACTCATGAGGAGGGTAGAGAGGCCTAATGGTCATTTAAATGGTCATTTAAATCTAAGTGTTTTTTTCAGAACTCACCATTGCCCCCCGTGCACTGAATCATAGTAACACACACATATATATAGTTCATTGACTGCTATGTATATATTCTTCTGACCTAGCATTGCTGGAGAGATGTGCGTGTGTGCATGTGTGCGAGGTCAGTAGCCCCAGTGTCTTGTTCTTAGATAGCTTCTAGGAACCCAGACTCGCCTTGTGATTTAGACCATGACTTGGAGGACGGAGCAGAACGTAACTGTGCTTTTCTTTGTACTTGTGATGGCTTCCACCTGCATATCAGTGGTGAAGGCCACTGTGCTGGGGAAGGGGGAGTCAGATTTTCATATCCATCTACTTCTGCCTGTTCCCACATGTAGGAGGTTCAGTTGTAGCCTCAAGGTGACCGCCACCCATTGGATCAAAAGAAGGAACTACAAAGGAGAGCTTTCATGTCCTGAACTCCCCTGGCTGTGGCCACTCCCACAGTGGTTTCAGACTGACTCTCTGCCCAGTTTTGTTATCTGTAAAGCGGGGAAATAATGCCTACCTCATCAGAATGTTGCAAGAATTAGACCTGTCATTTGGAAAATGCTTTACAAATGGAAAACGCTGGCATTCTGCCAGAGGAAGTAATCTCTCATTCTTTTTTGGATTTTTTTTTTCTTCCCCCTTCAGATTCAAGTCCTGAATGCACAAATAAGCAAAAATCAATTGTCATTCTAGTGGACTAAAAAGTAGGGTTTATAACTTTTTGTTTCTTTTAATAAACTACTCAGCCAGGGTTGTTAAAGTTTTCACCAAGAGGTGACATTTTAATCACAAGTCTGTCAGTGGGTGTGCTTACATGCTTTGCCAACCTAAGTAATTTTTGCCCAGGGGAGGGAGCAGGAGGAGATACCATAGTCTCAGGCCAGAACAATTTACTCTACAGCTGGTGCACCATTCACTCTTTCTGTTGGTTTGTCAAACCTATACAGTGACTGCTCTTCAAATCCAGCTATCTAGGAGAGGCTAGATGGAGAATACCCAAAGGGGTAGCCATGGGACATATCCAACTCCAGAGGCTGAAAGCACTCCTATGTCTTGAAGCAGGAACATGGCCTAAGGCACAGTGCCAAGGAAAGAAGGGTTTTTTTAAAATTTTTTGTAATATACCTCATAGACAACTAATCTCATGTATTTAATTTTGAAACAGTATTTAATACTAGAATTACAGACATGGATCTATTTTCCTTCTCCTTCCCCCCGAATCTTTAGTGAATCAATTTGAAAACTTAAACAGCTCCAATTTACTCTAAAAATAAAGAGACAAGGGAAAAAAGTTAATAAACAGAAAATTAAAAGGGATTAAAAATTAATCCCTGGAATTCATTACTCCTAGAAAATTAAATAAAGAGAGCAGTAAGATTCCAGAGTTTTAGACACATGCAAGCACGACAACATAAATTCAGGTTTTGCAGGCCCACTCATAACTAAGAGATTGAGGGCATTGGTCTGCAGTACCCAGCAGCACTGGGAAGGATGCCTTTGCAGTGGGGAGCACTACACAAGTGCAGGTTTAGGGCAAAGCAGCAGGGTTTGTGGATTCCCAGTATTGTAGTTCAGGTAGATTTTCAGAGCAGAGGAGTCCAAGATTTCAGAGGGAGCTGAGCCCCAGTGTCACCAATGAAGGCCTCTCGTGGGTTTGGTGACCAGCTCCACCTCATGGTGAGGCTGAACCTGGTGTGCCCACACAACAGCAGTAACACAGCAAGGCCCTCCTCAGTACCCCTCTGCAATTTGAGGTTATGAAAACTTTTGAAAGCCTGTCCCTTTGTGGCCACCTGGAAATCAGAGCATTCAGTAGGCAACCTGCCTGTAACCTGGCTCTGGCACAGTCACTGAACCCTCTCCACTCCTCCTCAGACAGGAGGGGACAGCAGAGGTGGCTACCAAGCCTCACAGACATGTGGGTGCCTAGGCATTCGGCCCCACAAGCCACTCTGCTCACCAGGGAGAGGAGGCCACTGTCTCATGGCTGAAGGCAGCCCAACAGACAGGCAGCCTGCCCACAGCTGGGACAGGAGCGGGCATCCTGTGAGGCAGCTTCCATGAGGTGTTCTTGGGGGCAACTAATACAACAGGAGAACCACTCAACTCCTTGTAACTACTACCATATGTTGGTACAGTGGCTTTGTCTGGTGTAGTGATTAGTGACAGTTAAAGCTCAAGTTTTGTTGTTTTTTTTCCTCTCCCCTCCCATTTGTTTTTTTAATTTTTTTTTTTTTAAATGAAAGCTGGTTCTATCTTGTCAATTGAGTGACCCAGTAAATAAGAGTGGCTACTCATGCCTGTTATGTAAATATATTATATATAAATTTATGTAATGTCACCACAGATATGGTAAATGAATACCAAATGGATTCTCGTAGGAAAACTCAAGGCAAACTCACATCCAAATTCTTTATTATGCATCTAGGTTTTAAGTTCTATTTTTTCCTGCAAATTAGACAGACTTAGCATCTCTCTCACAGCAAGAAGAATTCAATTCCGTCTTTTCTTCTTGCTTGGCAGTACCACAAAGTGCAATTTATAAAATCAGTACTGCATATTAAATATTGAAAGTGCCATATTGCAGTGAATACAAAACTTTACAGTAGTGTTACTTTGCACATTGTTGCATGCCAGCGTGCTAGATGGTAGAAATGAGTATTTAACAAAGCTTTCACACAACGCTAGAATTGTCATTTATAGATAACTAAGTGTTAGATTAGGGGCTATGAAGTGGGTTTCGAGGCAATTCTAAGCCTGCTGTTCTTAGAACCACACCTTTTTGAAGGGAAGAAACACTGTTAGCAAATTTAGCAGAGATGAGCAATGCAGTTGGCTTTTAATTTGGAAAAGTGTCTGTTCTAACAACAGGGGAGCCATTAAAAGATAGCAAGGAACTCAGTGGAGTTAACATGAAATAGGGACCTTTTTACGTGGGAGACATTTCCAGCCTTGCTATTGCAGAACAATAACATCTCTACACTTGGAATAATACTTCTATTATAGCTATCCCATCCAAACTCCCAAAGCAGCAACTTTATTCGAGAAAAAAAGATTTTTACTAAGAATAATGATTGTTTCAGATTAAGAATCACTCTATCCCACAGCAGCAACAGTACAGGGAGATGCAGCAAAACAGATGCACTCACACATGCTGTCGACACAGTTGTGCCAGGACATCTCCCTTTGTAGACTGGCCTGTGGAAGAGAGCCAAGGCAGAAACTTGAAGTATGCTCTGAACAAGGGAATTTGGGGGTTTCATAAGGGCTCAGCTGGCAGTACCACAGGACTGGAATGTGTTCCCAGACCAGACACGGGTGGATACACTGTCTAATCATGAGGAAAAAAAAAAAAATTATCAGTGGATACTTCTTGTAAACAATGTCTGGGAAAGATTCCAAGCAGAAAAGGAACACTTCATGTGTACCAACACCAGTATTTTCTAAATTTGTCCTAGGAAACAGATATATTTTTCTGATAATTCTTTATTTTATTAGCTGTGAGGTCTTAGTTCATTCTGTGAAAAGGTATTTCATAGTTGTTACACGTGAATGAGAGAGGCAACCTTCAAATGTTCCAGTTTTGGAAGCGGTAGGCTGAGGTACAAGGCACAACATTTCCAATTCTCTGACAAAACACCAAACTAACCAAAAAAATTAACCGGATATTTCTAGTCCTACAAAAATTCAACAGTCACAGAGAAGTAAAGCAAGGAGAAATGGCTTTGGGAATGTGTGTGCACATGTACATTATAAATAAAGAAGAAGGGAAATGAAAATCAGAAGCTAGGCATGTTTCGAAGTCTGGCTTAACCATGTTGAGTAGAAAACAGTACATAGTCATTTTGACACTTCGAGACTGCCTACAGCAGCCAGAGGAAGACTTCAATGGATAGCAAGACAGACATAACCTTTCTCAGACCAAGCAAATTAAATCAAGGCCATTTCCATGCAAATTTTGAGTGAAGACAGACCCTTTCTCATGGTTATTACTCAAACATGCTGAATTTCTACATCAGAGCTATCGCAATGGCCTTCTGTGGTGTTTTCAGTGTATTATGGACAGCAATTCTGAGCAGGTAACTTCAGCAGACTCCATGATGTTAGCTCTTCCTGCCACCATCTGTTTTAAATCTCTCCATGTTTCATTTGGTTATAATTAGTACTGAACTGTTTTACAAGACCATTATCCCAACTGGATGCTGCCATCCCCTGCCCATTTGTGTTTCAATTAACACTGCAGACTGAGCTCTGCTGTCAAACGAGAGCTGACAAATTAACAGTCATTACTCTATTTCTGACGAGTATGAAGTATTTTCTAAGTTGTGAAAAGCAAGATATTTTTCTAAGCCCTCTAGACCTCTCCCAGTAAATGTCAGAGCCAACTGAACAAGAGGCAGCACTGTGCAGGTAACACAGCACCAGCACAGATTACCCAGAGATATTGTAGAATTTCCTCCTCAGAGATCTTCAAAAGCCACCTGGACACGTGGTCCTGGGCACGCTGCTCTGGGTGGCCCCACTGGGAGTTGGACCAGGCGGACCCAGAGGTCTCTGTCAACCTCACCCATTCTGTGACTGTGATTTTTTTTAATTTTCAGTTTAGCATTCAGAAAGACTTGCTTCTTTAAAGGTTGTTTCTTCATTTAAGAAAGAGGAACAAAAGTATAGTAAATGCCTACAGCCTTGTGCATTGCTCCAGGGGTGGAAAAGCACAGCAGCCAACTTCATGCTTTAATGCCAGTCTTTCCCCTCAGCAGTTTTATTTAGACACAGCTGAGACAATCTTGATCCTGCCCATCATTTTGCAATATTATACTTTTCAGCCCAGACCTGCACACATGATACACTAAACACTTCCCTGAACAGTTCATAAATTCAGCAGGAGGTATCCAGAAGCCTTGTCTGGGGTTACAAGGAGTTCAGGAGTCAGAGAGCCGGGAGTTTCAGGCAGAAGAACGGAAAATGAATTGCATGGGGCGGGAATTGGGGGAGGCAATCACTCACACGCAAGGCAGGCCCACGGCACTTAAAAGCCACAAAGCTGTCATATTATACATAGAGTTACTAGATTTCAAAGGAGCTTTTACAGAAGCTGCTCTTATTTTTTCTGCATGTCTTCTTTCTTTAAAAAAGAAGAGGAAAAAAAGGAGCTGCAAACTTTGAATTTCTCCTTTCACAAATTTAATTTGACCAAGAAGGCATAAGTCTCACACACAGAAAAATCCTTTCCACTCCCATGGGCTTTTGACCTTTCCTATGAGACTGCACTATTTATGTAAATATACCTGGAGACACTTTCTATAAGCTTTTAGTTTTCTACGATCTATTACTTTAGTGTTTATTAAAGATACAAATGTATAGTATTATTAAGCATTCAGGTAAACACAACAAGGAAACAACAGTACAAACAAAATTGTTCTGGATTTTGACATACAAAAACTCTTCAGAATCACTGTACTGTTTCAATTCTGTGATTACTTCCATTGCTTTGAAAATTAAACTTAAAAAAAAAAAAGGCCTTATAATAAATGCTATGTGCATCTTAACTGTGTTACTGAGCTAAATCAATCTGGCAAACTCTATTGCGATTTGTGATTTCTAAACTCTTAAAATAAATGCTTTTCGGTATTGATTTTTTTTAATTAAAATTCTTCCAAGAATAAATTGAAACTGGTGCCACGACCTGGGAAGATTTACTTGCGGGTATGCTCCAGCTACACTGTCTCGCGCTGTGTCCCCTCGTGCAGGGGAAGCCTGCGCATCGGATGGATCTGGTCACTGTTCGGCACAGAGGAACATTTGCAGGCGATAACATTTTTGCACCCAAGAGATTCACACCTAGAAGCTTCCCCGTATTACAAAGGAACCCATGCTGGAACAGTCACCTCTTCTGCAGCGTGAATGAGCAATTTGTTATGGTCAGATGGCAAGTGTGCACTCTCTCCCTTATATTTCTTGTTCACTGTACTGGCTTCTTTTTGGGGGGTGGAGGGCAAGGAGAAATGAAATTTAAGGATTTAATGAGAAACCAATTTGAGCAACAATTTCTCACAGATAGAGCGAATTTGCCTTTTTGCAAATTGATTTTTGTAACAAGTTATTTATATGATGCTACTTAATAAATTGTTTTTTTCTAACTTGGGTTTTTTTTTTCCCTAATTCTCTCAACCTGTGGTTTGCATTTCCAAAGCTATCATAACGCTAAACCTTCAGAAAGATTCTGCAATCACTTTAAAGCACAGAAATAAACTGGCTCAGTCTTTCAAACATCACTTATAAGCATCTGGCTTGCAACATGCTGTAAAAGCAGTAGGATCAGTGTCCACGGTTAGTGAGGCATCCCAAAATAGCAGTATGATTTCAAAAAACATGTTTAGTGATGTTTACTATCAGGTGGATATTAATCTATGAACACAAGCCAAGTTTTGGCTTGCCTGGGCTTCCCTGGAAGTCAGCAGGTGCTTTACCTGAGCAAAGCGTGTAGAATACCTTTCCTGAAGGATACAAAGATCACAGAATTTGTAATGACACCGTTCAGTTATTTGCCTTTCGTTGTAGGAGATCCAAAAAAAGATTTCAAGTCTTCGTTCACTTAAGGAGAGTCCAAATGTCATTTGCAATATTCTAATATCTTTTTACTTAAGTAGAACAACCTGCAGATAAAATTATTCATTTTAACATTTCCTAAATAAAATATCTGCCTACATCTCTAGAAATTTGATTATGTTTAAAATTCTAACTAAATACAAGGACAAAGAGAAGAGGGGGAAAAGTCACAGCAAAGGAGTACTTCATCAAAAGGTTTAGAACTAAGCCAAAAAGAGCAACCAGTTTAACACTGAGACCCACCTGTGGCTTATGAATGAACTGAGGAATTTCTGTTAACCAATTGAAGTAATTAGCCTAAACATCCACCTGCACTCTTTGGTGGACTTCAGGAAGAAACTTCTGTATGATTAACCCAAAACAGCTTTCTGAACATTCAATAATAGTTCATAAAGCTATAAATACATAGACCTACATAGTAACTAAAAGAATTCACTTTTTATTTCGTTATCTGAATACGAAATGGCAGAAACAAGGCCCTGTGTGTGGAGGACACCTCTCCTTCTCCCACACCCTGCAATAAGGTCTCACACTCACAGGAGCCTGCTGTGCTGGCTCCAAATGCCCTATTATCTCAGCTCTCTTCCTTTTTGTGTAGCCCTACATGTTTTAAAAAAACATCAGGTACCAGATTGACTGTTCCATCTTCTAAACGAAGGGGTTAGTAGCAGCAGCAGGAGGAATCCTCATTGCCCCTGGTGGTACGAGCTCTGCAGTCTTCCACATGCACAGGGGGCTCCAAGTGCCAGGAACAAAACAGAGGGACCCTACCACCTTCCTTGATGGGGAAGAGGAATTGGACAGTTTTCTTATTTGATTTCTTTTGTAAGGGAGCACCTCAGTTACAAAGAATAGTCAGCTAGAGGCTACTATTTCAGCTAGAAAACATGTGATTCTCAGACAGTCACCAGTTTTATCTACATAAAAGCTTCCCCTTGCCCCTCAACTATCAACACACAAATCACAAACACTTTGGAAGTTCACCTTTCGTTAATACTGTCAAAGTCATCACAGAGACAAGTTTGCTAGATGTGCCATCAATGTCTACAGTGTCTTTTAAAAATAAAGTTTTACCAGTCATTGCTGGATTTCAAGGACAGCTCAAACAAGGAAACCAAAGAAAAAAAGCGATGTGTTTCACTAAGGCTTTAATCTTCACATAATAATTAAAGGAATAATCACTTACATGAGCAGCCAAGTGAATTCAATGTCTGCCCCTCCAATTTTAATATCAGATGATGATACTTTTGACACTGTAAATGAAAAGGTATAGAACTTATAAAAAAATTTAAAAAAGAAAGAAAAAAGAAAAAAAGACAACTACATATCCTTATCCAAAGCCTTTGAAATCTTCCCTCTTTCTTACTAGCACTAGTACCTCATCCCATATTTCAGCACAGTTGGCTGTCAACAAGCGCCAGCCCTCTACGTTGTCTTTTCTCCAGGCTGAGTGTACCAGCCAACAGGTTCTCTGTCCCTGTCCACCCTCACATCAGACCCTCAGGCTAATCTGTCCCTACAGACAGAAAAGATGATTCTACTTTCCTTATTCCCAACAAATTAGAAAGCAAACTTTAACATTGTCAGAAGTGCTCAGCCAGTCCCCGCCTGTTTCAGAACTGCCCTCGTCCTCAGTATATATTTGTAATTGTGTCAATCCGCAGAGTGCACAATCCCACGTATATTTTCAGTAGCAACCGAGATAATTCCAGACCAATAGGGCCTTATCACGCATCTTACTTCATTTAAGCAAAAGAGAAGAGACTTACTTGAACCAGAAGAACGCAATCAGGAGGACTGTATGCAAGGGGACATACTGACTTGAATCTTCAAAAAGCAAACATAGAGAAAACCTCTGGGGTGGTTCTTCAATCGCAAAAATCCAAGAATCACCCATATACAGCTTTCTTTGTACCCCCTGCTGGAACTTTGCCTTTCTTAACTCAGAACTTGGCGGGCTGGCTGCTCTTGCATGCATCTTAATTAATAAACAAATGAATAAAACCCCTTCTGACTGCTTTTACATGTTTTTCTAAACATCTGCTTCTACCTATGATGTTAAACAAAGCAGTTCTCTTCTACAGCTCAGCTGGGGAACTTATTTCTTTCTCTCTCTCAGGACACAATTGGGTTTTTCACGTCAATTATCTTAATTGGAAGCAGGCTTAACCCATTTCCCAATTACAGCTCCAGCTTATTAGAACAAACAAACTCTCAAACCTCCTTTAATAAAATATAATATGACCAAAAATGCCCCCAAAGAACAAACATAAGCTTTGTTAATGAGACACTGAAAAACAGAATGAATGAAAGAGCTCTGGCAAGGGAAAGAGTGAGGTGCTGGTGGAGAGGCAGGAGGCAGTGGGGTCTAATTGTCCAGCTTAACCTCAGCTGCAGCATTCATTCCTGCAAGTCTGTGTACCGGTGGCTCACAGAGGGTGTGCTCTTTACTCTGTCACTCACTGCATTTGATTTTCTCCCTCATGTACCAAGGGGTCCCTCTTACAAACAACACCAGAGCTAGATGCGTCTTTGTTTTGACACCACTGGGCATTTTGATGGCCCAACTTCTTTATAGTTTGAGTATGGAGCCAGGTTCTCTCTGACTCTTCCTCTTCACTCCACTCCCAGCCTTTACCACTCGTATTCAGATGGACATTAACATGATGGACATGAATATCAACTATAAGGGACAGAAATCCTAAAGAAATAAAAGGAATCCAGTGGAAAGAGGGCAAAGCCACCTGTTACTGCTCCAGATGACGGCTGGGTTAGCCATGCCTCTTCACGTGGCCATCAGTCTCATGC
This sequence comes from Penelope pileata, assembly GCA_013396635.1. NCBI lineage: Eukaryota > Metazoa > Chordata > Aves > Galliformes > Cracidae > Penelope > Penelope pileata. The sequence goes on along the minus strand of WBMW01006461.1, from coordinate 1,050,895 downwards.
TTACCCATTTTTATTCCTATGTCGATGCATCAAAACTACAGCTTCCAGTATCAGACATGCTTTTCGCTACAGAATTGTGAACATAGCACATTTTGATCTATTTGACTTCCCACGGCTGCCACCAGTGTTTTCAGAGGCACCCACCTTTTATACACACACTTGATACTAGTCTAAGAAGCTCTGCACAGAAGTTTTTCCACCATCTACTTTATAGAGCACAGTGTAAATGGGCAAAATATTCATCCCACAAAGCTACAACATTCCACCCACCTACAGCATCTGCCAGGCATGAAACCAACGACGACCATTTCCCCTGGCCAAGCACAAACATTCACATATAGCAGATACGATGATGTTCTGATTCTGTTGTTCTCTGGTATTGTCAACATTCCTCTAAACAATTTTTACAGTCGTTTTTGAGTAACAGAAAAAAGTCAAAACTAAACTTGGAGATTCACCGTTCTAATATCTTGGTATTTAATCAACCTGTAATATAATATTGATTGCTGATGCCCTGGAGAAAAGAGATTGGTGCTTTTCTTCAGAGCAAATGCTTCATATAGCTCTTTATTGCAGTAAGAGCCCTTCAAATGTTTCGATACCAAATATCCATCTGGCCCATGGGCTCAATCGCTTGCACAGTCAGAATTTTGTCATTGATTCTGGCAGGAGTGGAACGGGACGCCTGGAAGACGATACACATTAACTGTGTGATGGCCAGGAGGAACTGCAGCTGAGGGTCTCAAAGTATAGATGTTGCTCCCAAGAGCTATGAAATAAAGGCACCACATGCATAGAAAGATTTCTGGCAGAAGGATCATGATATACAAACTACTGCATGAAGATTTCATTTTATTGCTCATAGTTACCTTGCAAAACCGAAAACCTCTCACTGTATGTCAGCAGTTTCCCTGCTCTGTCCCAAACTGTCTCCACCAGAAGGTCACACCCCTAGAGCAGACGGTCCTTATTTCATGCTGGCTCTGGCTGCTCCTCCCGCATACCCAACCTCTACAGCAACTGGACTCAAGCTGAACTGCAGATTTATTTCATTCATCTCTTGCTCTGGCCTCTCCTTTCTTCTATCCTCTGCATAGCCTACATATATTGATAAACATGTATGCTATATGCTAATCATATGCATATAAATCTGTTTTGTGAATGTTGGCCAAGTCTCATCATCCCGTCCATTTCACCTTTTGAAGCACAGCCAGATGCACCGCCCACATGCTGGCTCACTCCTATCAGCGTTATTGGGCCGCTCACACCTCACTGCTGCCCTTGGCGCTGGGCACTCACAGGGTACCAGGTGCTGAACACAGCACTGAAAGGATGGCCCAGGACGGAGCCTTAGGAAGCCCTTTTTCTGGTGAAAACAGCAGTCAGCTAGCACCCTTCCCAGCCCTCTATCCCTGTAGCACCAGCCATGGAAAAGAGAGAAAAGAGCTTGTGCTCACCTCCCCTAAAGACAAAAAGTGGACAGTGCAGGAGACGTAAAGGAGTGCTGAGGGTAGGCTAAAGAAATTCTGTTTCTGACAGAAATATAACTTGGACTGTCACAAAGTGTTAGTGGACACGTTTACTTCTCTTCCATAATGCTGAACCATTAATATTGCAGGCACACAACAGCTGAGCAAGGGCAACTCAGAAACCTGAAGACTACTCCAAAAAACATAGAATTTGCCTCTAGAACCTGACGGGGGCTCAGAAGCTGACTGATTTATTTACTTGTTTTTAATTAATTTGATGATTATTCAGTTTGCCAGCTCACTGAAACTAAAGGCACTAGTCCTGAGCATAAAATGAAAAATATGCATAAATGTGGGCAACGTCGGTGCCTTTTTTCCTTCAGCTCCAGAATAGGGATTCAAATGATGTTGTTTGAAAAAACACTTCATCATTTGTGAAGACCAGAACAATCTTTTTAAAGGACCTTATCTTTATTTCCCATCATCTCTTTGAGTCATTTGTGACTCATTCCACATTGAAAAGTAGAATGAAGTGGTGCAGGGCAAATAGCTGGAACCAAGTATATCAGAATAAGCACTGGTGTGCTGCAGGCATGAGAGTTCACCCTCACAACAAAATGATGACCTGTGGTGTTAGGAATTGTCAGTCCCAGTCCTCAAAACCCTGCTGCCTTCCTGCATTAGATTTTTCATCTATTTACTGGAACAGCTTCACATCATTTACAATGAAGTCAGTACAAACGTACTTGTGCAAAGAAGCTTTGGAGAGTAAACTCATCAACATGTGAATATACTCTAGGACTTGGTTCATTAACACAATTAATGCCCTATCCACAGACTTGCTCCATTTGGAGGGACTGCTACAGTGCTTGCTTCTTTGTGATTGATTCCGTACAAATGTGCCGGAGTTCCCCTCTGCAATAAATGACAAAATGAGGGCCTGCTTAATTTCCTATTGCGTTCTGGATTAATGCAATACTCTCCTGCTGTTGCCAGTGGTTCTGCACCTGTATGGGGAGGGCTGTCTAATCAGTTGTTGTTTGCCATGTCCTGATTTTATGAAGTTAGCTTTGCTTGCTGCGCAGTAATTATATTTAAATTGCCCCGAGCTGCACAGTTTAAGTGAATAAATAGCACTCTAGCATGTATTGGTGGTAAAAGGTCTTGGAGTCAGTTTGTTTAGAAGGAAAAAATAAAAAATAAAAAATAAAAAGAGAAGGAAATGAAGTCTCCAGTCTTCTATTGCAGCTTGTGGACAGACGGCTGCATCTGTGCAGAGCAACAGAATAAGCCAAGGAATATTGTACCAGGCTATCAAAGGGGAAAAAGAAATAACGTTAACAAACATTTAGTGTTACTGAAACATTCAAAGACCCAGCATACAAGCTGTTCTGTACCTGATCGGTCTAAAAATCGCACACGTGAGGTGCATATACAAGCAGGCTCTTTCTGTGCTGCAGATTAACCTGATACAATAATTCCTTTTTTTTTTTTTTTCAAAGGGGTATTTTTGCCTTGAAAAAAGGTCATGCTTCCTGTGTTTTCTCCTATATACTTCCATCTATGCTAGAACAAATGACTCTGCCAGGCATAAAGACACTTTATGACTCAGACTCATTGACAGCTGTATGGAGAATTGCTATGAATTTGTATTTTGTGCTTCCTTATCTCTGGCTGAATTGAAAGACCTGATGCTTAACTTCAAATATTTCTTTATTTTTTAAATAATTTTAGTTACCCTAGAAGACAAATTTCATCAGGGAAACACTATCAGTCTTTTTTTTTTACGTGTGGCACAAATAGTACCTTTGCAATGCAGTGCCTATTGTACCTTATGCTTGGGCTACAAAAAGCACAATGCTCCTTCAAATTCCCCCATGTAAAAGAAAGGTGATTTCTCTATTCAAGTTCCTTGAAGTAAGAAAGAAAGGGAGATGAGATAGATACAGCTCTTTGTGGTGCTGCTCAGATGCAAAGGTTAATCATAAAGTACAGTGCTGTTCTTAAATGTTTCAAAATGTAAAATAGAGATGCATTCAGACCTGCCTCATAAATGGACCATTCTAGTTGAAACTTTGAGAAATGAATTCCTGGCTCTGCTTCTTTTTACTGAGAAAGAAAACATAGTGGCCTTCTGGGGCAGGATCTTTAAAGATTTTCGATGAGATTTATGTGGCTGAAAGAGCTCTCAGAGACAAATCGATATAACTAAGTACAGCGCTCTCCTACAATCACGCTGATCCGGAAAACTGGCTGCATCATCACAGGGCTGTCATTTTCTCACTTGCATTGTGTGAGATTGCCTAAGGTTTCTCACAACACCGAAACCAAACCCTCTGGATGACAGCAGACAGCGACAACAGGGGGCTCAGGAGCTGCATCACCTTCAGTTTGAGGGCTGCCATACGCATTTATTTCCCTGACAGATTGAGCTTTCCCTTCCCCTGCCCTGCATTGCCAACACATGCACATCCTCAGAGTGAGGCCATCCCTGTCAGATGATCTTTATAACAAATATGAGGCCAGAAACAGCACTTGTGTTTTCTTGCATTTCTTATACTTTCATGAAATGTCTTTACTGAGGGATATTTTTTCATCATTTGAAAAGAACAGAGAGACCACACATCACCTTGGATCTACCAGCAAGCTGTTTCTGACTGTCAGTTATTCACACCCTCCTCATCAGATGAGCTGATCACACAATGTCTGTTTTGCCTGGCTCCTTTTTGCATTAAATCCACCTTGTGTGGGCCCTTGGCATTGCCTCAATCTTGTTTTGAGGCTGTTTGCTGGTGCTGCTGAGGAGCTGGGTGAAGCAGGGCTCCGCAGCTCCCAGTATCACATGGAGAAAAGGGCAGCTCCTGCCTAGCAAACCTATCACAACCAGGCAGCAGATGACCAAAGGAATTTGTGTATAATCTCTTAAAAGTCAAGAATTTAAGGATTAGAAACTGAGCCAGCCTAGCCACTTAAATCCTGCTAGACCTCTACATGCAGGTCATCGTGCTTAAATGCAGCTGAAAATTGGCCTGGCCTTTGGCAGGAAAAAAGAAAGGAAAAAGTGTCCAAAGCACAGAATGCATCCTGAATGCCCCTCTTGTATTTTAATTGTGGAGCACACATTCTTTTCCGTGCTTGTTTAAATGCACACACCAGACGCAGACAAGGATCACGAGTTATGCAGACTCAATGCAAGTACAGGCTGTTTGCAAACAGGTACAAGCCAGTGAAGAATTGAAGCAATAGGAATATAAAGTTCTACTCGAAAAATTGAAGGCTATAGGTTTTATCTGATTCATCACTGCAGCAGCTGCTTTAACAATACAAGATGTTTGCTGCTGATGAACATTAAAGACACAGGACAGTGTGATAAAGCAGTAATATCACGCAGTACTTTGTGGAAACACTCCTCATACCATTTTAAGGTAAGCTCTGCTATATACTGTAAGTCTGAAACATAAAGGAAAGAAAATTACATGTAAAAATAGTTAAGATCCTAAGCTGTAATGATGATAAAAAAGATGAGGAGTATACAAATTACTGAAAGAACAGGAAAAAGGAAAAAAAAAATGAACTGAAGAGAGCAACACAGGAGAAAAGTGAAACCTCGGGAGGAAAATGAACATAGCCCATAAATGCCTTCAAGCTAACAATGTAAATGAAGGCAGGAAATCACACCACATCTCAGAAGATAACAGCAAAAGAAGTAATGGCCATAAGCAAAGGAAGGAAAAGTTTAGGCTAAACATGAGCAAAAATCTAAGAGTAATTAGGCTACTGAAATAAATTCAAAGGTAGCCAAGGGGCAATAAATAGCCACATTTAAGAACAGTAGACAAAGAAGAAAATGATGAAGAGAGAAGATTTGTGAAATTTAGGTTTTGAGAGGAAAAAAGAAGAATGTCCTTGGCACTCCGTCTGTGACTTTTCTCCACAATGGTCTGATCAACTTCAGATTGGCATGGTGTTCAAACTCTGTTACTTGCAACATATGTATTTTTTCACTACATCTGCTTATTCATAATTTTTTCTTTTGTGACAGCTGACATCAGTGCTATTCTATTTTTTTTTTTTAAATCTTATTTGACTTCTCATCAGTTATACTTCAGTCACCACGACTCCTCAGCTCATCTCATCATTTTGTTCTCTCTCCATCCAGCTCCTGCAATCAGTACAGATAGATGCCTCTTTAGCAGCGAGCACTAATTTGACTCAATGTTCCTTCAGTTGCATTTGCCCCAAGCATTTTCAATTGTAATGTTGCAAGACAGCCCGTAGCTGTTCAGATGTAAGTGGCCGCTGTTAAAAGCTGTGCAAATGGATGACCCTTGTTCAACATGGGGGCGGCTTTCAATAGCTCTTTTCTTTCAAGAGACATCTGTGTTTCACTAAGTACATTATGATTTAGTACGCAGAATAGGTGCTGCTTCATCAGCACTATCTCCTTGATACTTTGACAAACTGTAAATTCATGCTTTTAAAGTCTCAGTTACTCACATGCCAAGGTTTCATTTCAAGGTTCAACTTTCAGCACAACAGAGATGCTTACTAAAGTCAAGGGAAGGATCCTATCGACTCAGATGTGTTTAGAATGAGGCCTTACACTCCCATGAAAGTTTAAGTAACCCAGAACATAAATTTGCCATTTGGATCCTTTAGGAGGCAGTCAGTACAATAGCTTCCACTTCAGATATCATAGACTGCACTGCAATTCAGTGCTCTGTCGTCAGTCCCCATCACGGCTCTCCATACCTTTGTGTGCGAGCACTCAGAAGCCTAAAACAGATGCACACTGCTAATATTGTACCATCAAGAAGTGCTCTTTTCTGCTATTGCAGATGGGCAGTTGATGTTCTGCTGAAAAAGGAATCGGGTGCCCATGTAACCTTGAGGGCCCACGTCAAAAGGACTTTTGTGGTGTTCCAGTAGAACTTCAGCTTTTCCTGGAAAAAGCACCAGAACCCAAGTTTCTCAGCGTGGTGGAGGGAAGCTGGGAAAGCTGGATGGAGCCACAGCACGGCTGTAGATGCCAGGGCAGGTTGATTCAGCAGTAAGGAGATTGTGCCATCCCAGGAACACCGATGGGAGACAGGGGACAGAAAGGGAAGACAAAGTTCATAGTCCCTTAACATTTTTCTCCTCATTTTGCCGTTCTAAACTTGCCCTTGCTGAGGTTAATTAATAACTAGGCAAGCCAGTACTAGAGAAACAACGCAGACTGCAGTTTTTACCCCTCTCCCACATTTTCCATAACACTGACTAGCCCTTGGGACATAACCTCTGTGAATGCTCTCTCATTAACTTCCTACTAATTAGTGTCATATCATTTATGCGATATATTATCTGGGGATTTTATATAGTTTAACACATTAAAAAATAAAGCTTCTTGACATTTGAAAACACTCTCACTTAAGAGAAACTGTCACTCCTCCTCACATCTGCATGTAAGGGGATGGCAGAGGGCATCATCTGGGGATAAAGAAGCATCCTCCCCTCAGCAAGGACTGTGCAAAGTGTTAAGGTGGCTATGCCAGGCTGGCTCAATTTGAGCACTTCTGTCTTAATTAGAGCTATATGCCATGTGTTTAAAGCCTAGATTCAGCTCCTCTAACAATGGACACTGGACTAATCACAAAGATAAAGGAGCTGTCACCCTTTGGTTCTCAGAGAAGAGGGAAGCACATCAAGAGGGTGACTCATCCTGCCCACGCTATGAACTCGTCTCTGGAGGTGCTGCCTTCTCTCTCCACTCCTTATAGCAGTAGGCCTCAGTACTCATTATTTGGTAGGATGTGTTTCAGCCTTAGAGTTTCATACTGCAGATGAACTTGACAGGAGTTTTCAAGCTTGGGGCACTTTGTTTTTCTGTAGATGAAACTTCTGTGTAATTTCAACCATGGTCCTTAAAAGCCCATTATGCCACCCTGTGCCTCCCTCCACTGTTTATGTGCATGTGAGCTGAAGAAAAGGTTACTAAAATTTCAACCTAGAGAAGTAGAATCCAGATTTGTACATTTCCTCCACAGAACTATGTTGGCTAGGGTACTTAAATCCAGAGGCTGCCCTGCAGAGCCAGGTACATTCACATGTTGCTGGAATTTCCCTTCAACAAAGTAACAGCCCTCAGTCATTCCCCCACTGTCCCCTCCTCCTTGGAGATGTGAGAGGAATCAGCAAGGATTAAACTTCCAAAAGAGTCATGCCAGAAGTCAAGAGGAGCTTTTTTCTCTCTTCACACAGCATCCGATGGGGTGTCTCCTCCAGGCTCACCTTCTTTACATATGCCTCCTTGTACAGCAAAATTGTTGAACAAAAGAAGCTGAGTTCAGGTGAACATCTTGAGTTGTATTACAAGTTTTAAGACAGAAGATGTGATCTATTCTGAAAGTCCCTGATGATTTATTTAGTGGGCATATTTTTACATTGTTTCCTTTAACATCAGAGAAAAGGTGCCTTTGGAGAGGCATGGCTTTTATCTCACCTGCTTTAAAATCACACTGCACATCTCGAAAGAAAGGCTATGCCATGTCAGAATTTAAAAGATTCACCTTATGGCTGTCACCTAAAGCAGATGAAATATGTGCCACAGAGTTTTAAATGATTGCTTATGCTGCCAATCATAGTTAATACTATGGAGTCAGGCTCTCAACCAAATGATACAAGTTCTCACTGTTTCCCTGAAAGTAATGAGACTGAATCATTTTATACCAGAAAAGGATCTGGCCCTTAAATTTCAACTTCTTCCAAATCCAAAGTATTTTCATCTACTTGAATAATTTATCATAACCTATTTTTCATTAATGTGACTCTGCTCTCTTTCCTCTCGGGCTTGGTACTTAGTGTAGCTCTACTGTGAAAAACAATGATGTGAAATTAGCACTTTCTTACTCAGCAGATCCCTTTCCTGCAGGAAGACAGAAAGAGCGCTGTTTAACTTATCATAAAAAGTACTAAAATCTCCTCCTCCCACCACCCCTCCCCTCCTTTTTTCTTTTTTACTAGAATCAATAGAACTGAAGGGAAGCAAACAGGATTTGGGGCTTGTCTATTTACAGAACTACTCACTCAGCTACAGGGCCACCTGTGCAACCTCTGCTTCTCTGGATTATGAGTGTGGTCACATTCCCACTGCAGACAATGGAGGGCTGCAAGTACAAATGAAGCTTGCAAAGTTCTTGCCACTGATGACATGTAAGTTGAAACAATGTGAGTCGGAAGTTCCAGTTGATGTGCTCAACTCAATGTAGACATTCACATGCTTAAAATTACCTGCAGGTATAAGCACTGCAGCATCGAGTCCAACCCCCCTGCTCTGGCAGGGGGGTTGGACTCGATGACCTCCTGAGGTCCCTTCCAACCCCTACAATTCTGTGATTCTGTGATCAGGGCTACTGCAAGTCTGGGGACTAAAAACCAAATGAGGCAATCTGTAGGTGTCCTGCAAAACATCTCCTGTACAAACCCTCCATTTATTTAAAACAAATTGTGCAACCAGACTGGGTGTTCCAAAATCAAGTAAGATTTGGGGACAATTTCTTATATTGTAACAGAGAAACTGATTGCTCCTTCAGAGACAGATAAAGGAACATCGGCATAAAAACTCTTCTCTTGTGGAAGAAAATATAGTTTGAGGCAATGCACCTTTCAATATATCCAAACTATTATTATTTTCTACTTTTCAAGATAAATGCTTTCTAAAACTCACATAAGAAATTTGAAATGAGTATCCCCTCAAGACTGTCATTAAGTACAGGCAATACCAAGGTAGAAATTTTCAAAACCACTTTCAATTTCCCTTTGTCATAATATATGTTCTCTTACCAGAACATTCTTCAAATTTAGAGTCTCTAACATATGACTAAATCTGAAGTCACTTAGACTGTCAAAAGGTAAAGGGCAAATGAGTTATAAGGGCAGCCAGGTCATCAGAAGTCTTTCTCTTTGGAACTGATGCAGTAAAAAATACCCCCAGTCTTCTGAACAACTTAAGTCCCAAAAGGCCACAAATCCTAGCTTTGCAACAGGCCAACCTATTCAACACAAAGGTCAGTATCATTAAATAGAATAAACAGACCGATCCTAAAGCCAGAAATGACAGATCTGCCTAGGAGCTGAAGGAGTCATGCAGCTGTCTCTCTGGACCTCCCTCACTCCCGCACTTGAACAAACCCAGACCTCCCTATACACACACATGCACACATTCTTGTCTGCTTCACTCCCTGCACACCTGTGGGTACATAGGTCTGTATGATGTGTGTGTGGGGGTCACATCTGTGAACAGGTAAGAATTACCCAAAACATGGGAAGCCACCAGGTAACTTATTGCTAAACAATATGGAGGTAACACAATATGCTAAATTATATGGAGGGAACTGACCTCTTCTGCATGCCTCCTGCCTTCTGGACCTCTGTTGCTGCTCTTCACTGCCTCTCAGGATGTGCTATTTCAGTCAGGGACCAGCTACAACTTGTGAAGAGAGATGTCTTGCTTCCCTGTTCTGCTTCTCATTGAGTTCATACAATCATAGAATGTCTTGGGGGGTAAGGGACCTCAAAGATCACCCATTTCCAACCTGCCTGCCACAGGCAGGGTTGCCAACCACTAGATCAGGCTGCCCAGGAACCCATCCAACCTGGCCTTGAAGGCCTCCAGGGATGGGGCATCCACAGCTTCTCTGGGCAACCAACTTCTCCGTTCTGCCAGTCATGGCTGGGCTAAAACCCACGCTTGTTCCCCACCTGCCTTCCCACTGGCTGAACACAAGCTGGGTGCATGGCTGCTGGTCCACCTGGGAGCCAGCACATGGCGTGCCTAGGTACGTCCCCCAGCCAGGGAGAAGCGGGATGCTAAAAAAACAAGGAAACTGATTTGGTACTCTTCAACCAAGTACTACGCAGAAATGAGAGCCCAGTTTTCTATGTGCTTATTTTCTCTTGTGGCTGGGCTGCAAATATATTACACGTGCTTAGAGCCATGTTAACCTCAAACTGGTTGTGTTCTACCCGCGTGCCGCTTGTCCCATGACCTGTCACGAAGACTGACGAGTGTGCCTCAGAGCCACGCGCCCGAGCTGCTGCAGCAGGAGCTGAACATCAAAGGCAGGCGAACACCAACATGCCCGCTGCGGAGGGAGACAACATGCAGCACCAACTGCTTCTATTTTTTTTTCCATTGGTTTCTTTTCTAGTTACTTCCATGAGCTTTCAGTTTGAAGAAGGACTATATAAAACTGCATTCAGGTCCGCTGTGCAAGAAATTTAAAATGTCAATATCAACGCAGAAATAAAGCAACTCCCACCTCTAAAGCTCAGTGCTGTAAATAAATAGCTACGTGGTATGAAGAGAGGACGAGTCTCAGCTGGGGCTTGGCAGACTCAGGTTTTGTTCTCATTTCTACCCTTGACCTATTCTGTGACTTTGTGCAAGTCGTTGCTTTCTTTCTATTTCTTTCTGGGTCAGGGACTGCCTGTCATTTTGCGTTCAAACAGCGCTGGTATGAAAAGCCCTAGTGCAAGCGGAGATCTCTGGATACCACTACAATACAAACAATACTGTGATACCTGTTAAACAAGGGGCACAGAGGAAATATTTGTCTTCTTCAGTAAAAAAAACTTTCATGTTGTAATGAGTGAAAACTTCTTATGTTTCATAAATAATATATAGAATGTATCTGTGTTAACCCCAAACACATATTCAAATACGTTCCTAATTAAACTCCAGATATCTATTAAAGATTTGCTAGACTGTTTCCCACCTCTATGACTTAAGATATTGAAGTTTTATTGCCTCTTTTCCACTTCTCATAAAAAAATATTGATTTGCTATATCTTATCTTTTAGATTTATACTCTGGCTTTGCATAAAACTCAACTCCCAGTGCGTTTTTTTAAACCATCATTATCTCAAGCAGAGGGCACAACTGTATTTGTGTTACTATGAAAACTCATATTTTTGGTACATATTTGAAAGTGGTTAATATATTTTTCTATTCAAATCAATCCGCTTCTCAGTAGTCAATGTTGAAATAAATCTTTTTCTAGTGTTTTAGGCAACAGTTCTGTCTTTTCTTACCTCTTTCTCTTTGCTTACATGTACAAATGCCCATTTATAAGCTGAAATAAATGTCAATCTAACGGTATAAATTCATACTATAAGCTGCAAAAAGTACATAACCGTGTGCCTAAAGATCTCACACTCTCTAAAGGTGTTCTACAGACTCCCATAAAAGTACCCTGGAAAGATTCAGTATTTTATTTGTGTGGGTGCAGAGTGACGCTTTTGTTCATGCTGTTGGTACTTTATTTCTGATATAAATGCTGAAGTATCACTTCCAGGGGCTAGGAGATCAACGTCGTCGCAAGGAATTGATAATGTACCCCCTAGTCAAAGGCAACTTTGAAGTAGAAGACAGTACAATACAGATTGAGTTAAACAAACAAAGAAACATTTAAAACATAGAAAAGAACAACCAACCAACCAACCCAAAACATTGAAAGTGAGGAATGGAAAGTCTGGAAAACAAGTTATAGGGTAAAATTATGAGTTTGCAGCAAGTCTGAGGGCTTATAAGTCGACACTTGATGGTGTCTCATCATTTTGGATGTCTGGTGAAGCCCTGATTCAAAAAACAGAGCAATAATACATAGATTGTTCTAGCCTGTTAGTGTACATACACTTACAAAGCCAGGACGTTGGTTGCAAGGTCTGACACATTGTGATAGGTGGAAAATATATTTAAAATATATGGCTCATTCTTTGGAAGGAGACAACAGTATTGAACATCAAAAAAATGTAAACATCAAAAATGAAAAGCCTTTTCTATTTTTTTCCCTTAGAAAAAAAGTGATGACAAAGCTAAAAAATTCTCACGTATTTGAAATGTTCATCAACTGAAGAACAGAAGGTAAGAAGAGCAGTAATTCTGGATGACTTGTCCAACACAGCCATCAAAAACTCTTCTTCCTGAACTTATATATTTTTTTCTTTTCTTTAAAAAAACCCACCACTCTATAATTGGATACTGAATAACATTAGCATTTTCAAGTGCTGCTGGATTAAGAGATGGTTGCTTTTTGTTTGCCAGTTCAAGTATCCCTCTGGAAACAGAGCCACATTTGAATTGTAATTCCGGTTGGCAGCAAAAACATTTCTTGGCTGGTCAGCATGTCAGGACTGTTCTGACACAGTAAATGGCTGAAGTAATGACAGGAGGAAGTCCGCAGGGAAGTAAATTTTGTTAGAAATGTTGGCTCAGCTGGCTTCAGTGGGGTCCCATGGGTTCCCATGACCACCATGCCTATCTTTATTTAAAGTAAGGAGCTACCTCCAATGACAAACACTCACCCATCACTGTCGCATCACTTCTGGACCACCGACACAGGAGTTGCTTCTGCCACTGTAAAAGCTCACAGTTTGACAGCTCAAGACTCTGTCTTTTGTTAATGGACTACTTTTGAAATGTCTACTGAAAGGGAAAAAATATATTTATATATTTCTAAAAAGAGTACAAGCAAGTACACTATTTGGGCTCTGGCTTCTCACAGGAGGGTCCCCAGTTTTAGAGACCATCCTGGTCATTGTTTCCCAAGACTCGCTCCTTGAGAAAATGATGAGGGTGACAGCACCCAGCTTGCACGGAGGAGTTCTCTTTTTCTCCCTCAGAGACACTTGCAGGAACAGAAATGTAGCAGATTTTCAAAGAAAAATAATACTTAAAAAATAAAGTAGGGCATCCACTGGATGAAGCGTCATTGCTCTATCACAGACCTCCTGAGGCCCAGATCCAAGTGACAATTACGTCCTTGTTTTCATTTCTCAGCAGTAGAATAAATTGTGCTTTATCCCCTCAACACAGGTACTGTGAAGAGCAACAAAAACACATTTTTGAGGCTGTAATAGAAGTCACAGGCATATCATTTATACCTCTATTCATAAAAGATTTTTGAATCCTTCTAGAGAATGCAAAGATGATTTAGACAAACGGCAATGCACCTTTTTAGAGAGGTTTCGAGTGCATTTCTTTGGTACTCCACTATCAATAGCAAGCAGGTGAAGGAAAGGGCCTCTGAGATGAACTTGCTCCCTGATGGGTGGGGAAATCTGAATGGCTGGAACACATAACCTACTTCATTTCAGGACTGCAGAAAAAATCTGAAATTTGGGGGCACCTGAAAAAGTAGGCATGGCAATGAAACAGCCATGTAAGTTGGAGCCTCTCTTTTCTTTGTTTTTCTTTTGGAGCGGCCCTTGTGTTTTGACTTTTTTCTATTTTAAACAGGGGAGCTCTTTCCTTTCATTTTCCTTTCCAGGCTCAGCCTACCTATTCTGGTCAGTACACGCAGCTGCAGCTGCAAGATCAGCCTGACTGCACTTCTGTCACGACACCCTGGCAGATCGTCCAGCATGCTGATATCTGCCAGTGCACTCCTGCAGCTATGTTCCTTCCCCTCAGCTCGTTAGCTTCCAGGACATGAACGTGCCTACACACAGAAAATGAAGAGAAAAGAGCCTAAGAAGGTCTTCTTTTCTGCAGAAAGTTCCTCCAGCTGAGCAACTCATTGCAATGGCTACCACAGTAGAGAAACACCATAGAAGTAGGCTACCACAAAGAGAAAAAAAAGTAAGGGAAATAAGACAAGTGCAAAGTCATCTACCCTTATTTCCTCCTACAGAGAACTGTTTTAAAAGAGGAATCCAGCAAAACATTAACAAGTTGTTGTGATGGATGGCCCTACCTAGCATTTCATTGCTAGGCAGCTGTAGTATGTTCACAAACATGAAAAATTTGCTACAAAACACACCATCTGTAACTCAAACTGGGAATACAAAATAGAACAGAATACAAGGGAAGAAAGTCATGAAATATTTTTCAAAAGCCATTCTCACTTAACTAAAATCTCCATCTCGCCTATAATATGAAGTGACCGGCACACCCCTAGATTGGTAGTCATTCATTGGTAGAGTGTTCATATGTCAAGGAGAGACTATGTCTTCGAAACACAAGCAGTTAACCTATCTTTTAAGCAAAATCCACTTGAGATTAGTGGTTGACGGTCTAGTGGGCAGCGCTGCAGAAAGATTAAAGGATATTGAGATGTAAGAGTGACAGATGAGGGATCCAATTCCCTGCACCACTGACTATATCGTTATGGCAATTTTTCTTTTACAGCATAGTAAGAAAATTCAAGTTCATTATACGGCCACCAGTTTGTTACGTAGCTGCTTTCCAGGTCATTCACTGTGTATCTCAACAAGGAATCAAAGAAACACACAACAGAATCCAAAATGCCTGTCCCCTGACACCAAACTAGCCTGGACTTACTGGGAAGAATAACTACCAGAAACTACTGATGGGATGTGTCCCATCTCTTTCTGAGCCGACACACAACAAGATTTCAGTCATTCCGCAAGTTAAACTGAGGCCTGCAGGGAACAGAAGGTAGCAGCCTGCTCTTCAACTGCACATTTTCACTACAGCTTAGACCAGGCATGTCCAACCTGCGTTCCACGGCCCACATGTGGCCCAGCACAGCTCAGAATGCGGCCCGCCCCTGCTGTCACACAGAGCCAGGTGCCCCGGTCCGGCCCCAGGCACACACCCACTGCTCAGCAACAGCCAAACCATCAGGGTGCTACCAAACCTAGGACAAGGGGAGGGTGCAGTGCAGTGCTAACTCAAGTTATGGAAATAATTTTATGCATTTTGATACATTGGCTAAACACAGTCCTGTGAACAGCAAAAAAAAAAATGCAGCCTTGCTTTCTGTTTTGATAGAGGAATCTGAGAATAGGTTTCAAGATTGCCCACGAAATCATCAGTTTTTTGGTGTATTTGTGACTCCATTTTCAGTTGACATAAATACATTACTTGCAAATTTTCAAATGGAGTGTATAGAGTTGTAATCAGAGATTCAACTCAAAGAAAAATTTGATCATGTCTCTTTACTGGACTTCTATAAGACATGTCTTATCAGAGAAAATATCCCTCACTTCACAATCATGCCTTATTCATGTCATCGCTTTTTGGCGGTGTGTGCATTTGTGAGCAATTATTTTCAAGGATGAAGTACAGGAAGAGTAAAATCTCTTTATGTTTTAATAAAAAATATCTTAAAACTTTTCCTAGTTATGTACATTAAATATATTACATATTTTATATGTGGCCCAAGACAATTTCTTTTCACTCAATGCAGCCCAGTCAAGCCAAAAGGTTGAACACCTATGGCTTAGGCAATGCGTCAATGAAAGAAAACAAAGAGGACCCACCTTCTGGTTTAGTTCTCCCCATCTACGCAAAACTGTTACAAATGCTGGATGGCAGATAGATAACCTGTAAGAGGCAGGGTAAGAAAAATGCAGAGTAGGACGTATGAGTCTCTGAAATTTTTATCACAATACATCTTTTTATCAAAATACTATTTTCACCAAAGATAAAATACGATGTAGATGATCAACTCCCTGAGCTCTTTCAGGCTTTATGAACTTCCACCAAACAAACTTTGCACAAGTGAATCACTTCATTTAAATACACAGCCTGTGTAATTGAATAGTCTTTGAAGTAGGAAGACAGATGATCAGGACTTGCCTTTTGATCTTTCCAAATTGTTTTAGCAAGTAACAACCATGCCTGAAGTCTCTTCTGGAAAATTTTATTAGCAACAATGTTTACACCAGTCTTAGAAACCAAGGTTCTTTTAGCATCTCACTGAAACTGAAAAATCACAAAGCGAACTTAAGCTCTGCAAATAATGGTGAATTTTAGGCAAGTTCAATTAATATTCCTAATCAAATGAGCTGTATTTTGTTTGGATTATTATTCAATCCTCTGTACATTATGCATAATAAAAAAAATAAAAATTGTTCTCCCACACAGCCTGCTGGATCCACACAAACCTCAGTCTTGTTCTTCAAACATCGACTTGTATCCAAAACAAGTAAAGAGGTTTTGCACTAGCACCTCTAGATCAGAACAGACCACGCTTTGAAGCAAACAAAAAAAGACTTTATCAAGAAGCCAGAGACATATTCCCACCTCCAAAAAGGAAGAAAAGTAGTCCAGTTATACACCACAACAATTTCATTGATTAATGTGAGCTCAATAATCGTTTTCCCAAAACTTAAGTTAAATTTCATCTAATTTCTGTGTTACACGGACTGCATTCACAGTATGCATTCTATGCATCTCCTCATACTACCAAACACACACATGGGCACTTTTTAGTCAGAAAGATTACTGCAGTTTTGATGTAGACAAAGGAAACAGTCTTCTTACAGCTGAAAAGTGAAATGCATAGGAAAAATGTAAGGAATGATGTATGGGAAGAACAAAAGTCATATTTAAGTACACACTAACACTTCCACTGGGTACTCCGGTGATACGAGACATGATAAAAGAAATTTGCAAAGCAACCACACACACAGGAAGATACACCTTCTATTTGTCAAACACACGAGTCCGGCCACTGTTAAGAGAAAGATGAAGTAACAATGCACAAAATTACCCGTAACCCTCTACCAATGCACCACTTCAACTTATTGCTAGAAGCAGAGGGGTAATTCTACAAAAGAAATAGAAATACAAAAGACTGGGGGCATGGGAGTTGTTAATTCTTGCTTTCTAAATCTTCTGCTGCGGAGACACTTCAGCTTTTTATTTACAGATTGAAGCTATAAGGAGCTGCAATCACTTCTTAAAAGTCGAAGAACAGCAGCATCCAGCAGAGAGCAGCTCCTTGCCTTTATCTTCTTCTTGTTTTTATCCCCTCCTTTATGTTTTAATGGTTTATTATCACTCTCTAAATTACTGAATGTTTTTTTTCTGATCCTCTGAAAAGGATTTAAAGCACCAATCCATTAAGAAAAGACAATCATACAATCTGGAAGAAGTGAGGTAACACTGTGGGGTCAAGTCTCAAAAACACTTAAGCACACCTCATGTCGCACGTGTACAAAAATTGTGCTTATGAAAACACACATTGATCAGCTCAGAAGTAAAACTCTG
The DNA here is from genome assembly GCA_013396635.1 of Penelope pileata. NCBI lineage: Eukaryota > Metazoa > Chordata > Aves > Galliformes > Cracidae > Penelope > Penelope pileata. The sequence goes on along the minus strand of WBMW01006461.1, from coordinate 1,033,426 downwards.
GGAAGACATTTGAGGAGTCTGATCTTTTCAGCTACACTTGCGTCTGTTTTGCCACCTGCAATAAAGTGCTTTCAGTGATCTCCATGGCACATCAAGAGAAAGCTGCTTCAGATAACTGAAGAATCAGTACTGAAAACTAGTACTAGAAAACACTGCTCAGAGTAGCATGGTGATTGGCAAAAGGTTTTTATAAGGAGCCCGGCACGAATCCTCTGGGCCAGATTCATGCATCCATGCTCACGACTCTGCCAGGTTGCCTTATCAAATACATCTCTTATTCACACTAGAAAAGATGAATAAATGACTTGCCAAAAAGGATCTGAAGCAGGTAGAAAATGCAGAAAAACTACCATGTTTTCTTGTACTTTTTTCCCCCTTAAACTTCTACAATACTGACTTAAAAATGAAAAAAATCCAACCCCTGTCACACATGTATGTCACTGTCCAGGTATAGAATGGACATTTTAAACTGTTTAAAATAAAAGTGAACATCTCTTTTGCTTAGGTTACTGTACCAACCAATATAAAAGGACCAGAAGTCTATGGCTGTGGTTTAGAAGAGCCTAGAAGTACATTTAACTGAAAAAGTGGAGTTAAGTGTATACTTAATTTCTCTGCTGAATTAATATGTCATCACATTTCCCTCCTCCACACCTGAGTTCATGCAATAACTGACACAACAGCATTGTGACATAGGAGACTTGTTAAACAGCTTATTTTCCTACAGACTTTTGAAATTAATACTTTATTATTTCATACGAGATAGTAAAAACAATAAAAATAATCCCACAACTTTTCATAAAAATTAAAATTTAGAAACAAATCCTACTGGGGAAAAAACCAAACTTGATAGTTAAAACCAAACTAAAGAAGCACTATGTACACACTTTAAAGTAGAGATTATGATTTTCTATTTGACATCAACAGGCACTCCTCATTCATCATCTGCAAAAAACTAGGTTAGGTCTCCATAGGCCGCAGTCAGAATTATTAGGTAAGTAAATATGCCACTGCTTCCGTGCCCTCCTTTTATTTCCTTGCTTCTTCAGTCTCTTCTGTCTCTCTCTCTTGATGCTCTCTTTCCCACCTCATTTCTTTCAACTCTTGCCTGTATTTCCGTTCAATGAACCGCTTCTGATGGGCCATCTGGGGAAAGTTATCTGACACAAGAAAAAATATTTTACATTAATAAACAAACTGGTAACACGGTGGAAGTTTCTTTGTTTTTTTTTAAGCTTTGATGAGATTAGGGGTGGGGGGAATAACGTTATTATCATTTTTACTCATTTCTAATAATCCATAGAAAAAAGGGCTGTCTGTCATAAGACTTTGGTTTCTTTATGATTTCCACGTTTCTCCTGCAACAAAACACTAACAAATCTAATACACTCACAAAAATAAAACAGAAAATTATGGTATAGCAACATGGCCAGGTATCAGATTTCACATTCAGTTCCCTTAGCAACAGGTGGTCGATTTTGAAATATGAATGTGAGTTATTGTCAATGCTGTCAAGGTTTTTTGCTTTGTTCTCACTCCAAAAAGTATGAGCCATGGGTACCAAGCATTGCACAGGTGTTTCCTTTATTATTATTTTAGACCACGAAGAATCTACTAGATGCCCCATATTATGGCAGAGTTCCTAATGGAAAAGTAATAGCGTAGCAGAATAGATTGCAGCAAAATCCATTCTTGAAAAAGTTAGTGTTTAGCTTTGTGCCAGTACACAGGCTTAGTGCAGTCCAGGGGCACGGATGAGGGAAGACTGGCTAAAACAGACTAGACACAGCTGAGGTGATGGAGAAATAGCTTGGGAGGTGGGTACTTCTGATTCCAGACATTTGCCGCTTGGCTGGTACACAGGTACACTAGTGAGAAATAAGGCTGTAAAATCAGCTTATGAAACTGATCAGAACTGCTCTCTAGTGTGTATCTGGCAGAAAACAGCATTTTTTGTATGTCCAGGGTGCTGACATCCCTCTGTGCCTGTGCTGCAGACAACTGCTTGGACCTCCATCTCCAGCCAGCCTGAAAGCAAGAGGTGGTGGAGGAAATGGGAACGTGCAGCTGGCAGTAAATCCTTCCAGGATCTTACAGCATCTCAGCTCTGCGATCAGCTCTGGCTGCCGGCATCTGAGATGGATGCCAAAGGTTGCTGGGGTGACCTTTAAAGCCACAACCAAGTCTGGGATATGTCTTGGCATTCTCTCTAGTTAGCTACCACAAGAGAATTCAGCTGAGGCTCCTCAGGAAGGAGTCCCCTGACACCAAGAGAGATCTGGACTCCAGGTGGAAATTTCCCTAGGAGAGTTTTCCTCTTCTTTCTAGGTGCTCAGCAGCACAGATTTTTTCAGAGGGAGAACGCAGTGCAGAAGCCATCTAATTTGAGTTTCTGGTAGAGCAGAATGACTTTCTGCTGCTGTGTTTTATTGGCTAGTGAAATGTGACTCATTACAGTACTACAAGAATAAAAACTTGTCAGTTATTCACAACTTGGGTATAGGAGGATATATTTATTTAAAACAGAAAATGTTCTAAAGAAAAGTAAATTGTTTTTAAATTGTTGTTGTATTTAAAACTCCAATGCTTTCTTTAATGGAGTTCTGGGAAATTTTGTTGCTCATGTGCCCCATAAAACAGAAATTGTATTTCAAGCGCAGTGCCCATAAATGTGATTCTTTAAGAACTCTGCAGAACTCAGCTCGGTAGCAACCTGTTTGTTTATAACCTATTTATGATGTGGAGAAGGAATTGTACGTAATAAACTTACAACAGCTGTAAGACATACAAGTGCTGCTCCAAAAGTAATGCCTCCTATGGTATGATGTTGGCCCATGATGTCTGAGGTGGATTTTCGTGGTACGGCAGTAGAGGCTGAACCTTCCCACCAATATTCCATTCCATTTCGTTGCCATGTGACAGATGGCAGCAGAGGGGCACTCTGACACAATGGCACCTGACATGGAAGTGCACATGGAGCACTGGCAAAATTGAATTTCTCCATGTGGAAAACACTGCACCCACCGACACTCACTGACGCTTGCTGAATGTTTGTGGAGACCAAAGAGTGGATGTGAGCACAGTGAGGGGTGGGTGGTGCATTTCAGCAGTGGTGACAGTGACAGCGGTCACCTCCACTGGTGCAGATGTTTACAAGCACAGCATTTAGTAGCTGAGAATGTGCTCTACCAAATAGTGCTATTGTGCTCTTTTCATCTGTTGTAGTTTCCAAGGAAATAAACAGAAGGCATTACTTTTGGAGCAAACTATGTATAAACAGATACATGAAAATGAGTTTCACTGCTTATACATTCATTAAAAACAAACAAACAAGAAAAAACACCGAAGCTACTCCATAAATACACATAAATACTCCATAAATACACATACCAAAACAGGTGCCCATAGGGGCTATGTTGTCTCTAAAAAGAGTCAAAATTTGACTGCACAAGGACCTGAGAAACATGATCTAACGTCAAAGTTGAGCCCGTTTTGAGGGGATGGCTGGAAAAGAGACCTCTAGAGGCTGCTCCCTACCTAGATTATTCTGCGGTACCCAAACAAAAATGTTTGTCAGAAAAGAACAGTGAGAAGTCCTTACACTAACAGGAGATGAAGTTTACAGCAGATTGAGAGGTGACACTCTCACAAGAAAACACAAACACAACTGTAGGAAGATTCTTCAGTTATTTACTGGAGAAGAGAAGTTATGTCTTGCACTTGTCAGATTTACTGCTGGTGAAAAGTGGATATGAAAAATTCTGAAATCCCTGGAATGATAGGGATTCATCGTCTTCTGAAAGTTTAAGTTCAGGGATTTCCACATGCAGAGATACAGATGAAAAACCTTTGCCATTTTGGGAATTCCAGGTCTTTCAATCAAATGTAAAAATGTACTTCTAGTCTTTTCACACAGAGAGCTTTTGCTGCACAAAATGCAAGTCATCTACTTGCTTACAATACTCGCACCTGGCATTTTAACATGACTGACTGGTTTTCATATAAGATGCCTGCACACGCTCACTTTCTTCATCTCAGATTCCATTGCAATGCAGAACTGCTCCCGTGCTGGCATTCCTTTGCATAATTTTGAAAGACATACGCAAGGATCACTGTACCTTCAGCTGATATAAGCTGTTGTTAACAGGTAAGTATCAACTCACATTGGCTGGGGACCCGTCTGTTAGATTTTAACTTAGCCCACTGCAAAATTTGCAATCAAATTTTACTTTCTAAATTGGCAACTGAAAACTAATTTTCCTCTTACCCCAAATTACAGCATGAGCTAGATAACCTCACTGTCAGACTAAGTGAGTTCATCCTATTTTGTATTTAAGCATGGAAAGAAGTCTCAATGAGACTTTACTGTACATGGTTCCCTCTACGTTGCATCCACTCTAACATATCAACTCCCTTTAAAAGCTACCCATTGGTATCACTAACACTTTTTATAAAATTTCTTACTAGTACTATTAAGCAAACCTGTTGCACAGAAACTGACAGCATTCAGTATACTCTGTGTTCCATTTTGCTTCCCCACAAAACCTGCACCTCGCCTCAATAAAGTTCAAGGATGTAAACTTAAGATAATGTTCTTTCTTGCCCAAATATCTTACATTTTTCAAGTGCATCCATGGCAGCTCCCATTTCCGCTTGCTGAATACTGTGAAAACCAAACAAAAGCATATTAAATACGATTTAACTTGTACAGAATAAACTAATCTATCTAATAAAGTTATTAGAAGTTATTTTGTAATAAAACTCTTTGGATAACCATTAGCCAGTAATTCCCAGAGTATTTATCAGCCTTTCCATAAATATGAGAGCGATAGCACCACGGCTCCAGTAGAACATTTTAAAACTTAGATCAATAACGCTAACAGAATGTTCCACTTAATTCTTTGCTGAAGCCTTTGAGCTGAGAAAAAAAAAGAAATAAAATCAGAGGTATGAACACTATAAAACCAAAGAGATTTTTATAAACACTACCGGATTTGATAGCACAAAATAAGATGATATATTTTGGATTCGTGGCTGAAATCTCTGCAATTTTAGAAGCCACACCAAAGTATCTAAAACATGTGAAAAAACAATGTCTGAAAAAAAATAAGAATCAAGCACTCCTATCTTGCCAGCCTAAGCTTAACAATGGTCTAGCAGTAAAGCCAAAGATGAAGTGACTATTTCCAGAAAGCGGTTCTGCAGTTTCCACTCTGATAGCCACAAATAGGAGATTATTGACGGCCATCTTGTTCTTGAATCAACAAGAAAAAAAGCTGAAGATCCAAAAGTATACAGGCATTGAGCTCTTCAGGTATTTCTGAGGCAGAAACTCAGAGTGACCTGAGGAAGGCCCCACAGCTTTCACCTCTAAGGCTAACCAGATTCTTACTTCTCTTCATGGTGGGTCATTTTGGACACCAACACAGTCAGATAAACTTTAACACCATGCAATTAATTTTTTCCAGTATACCTTGGGCCTTTACCGCATCCTATTCTTTCCCCTTTGAAATAAACAGCTACTGTGTATGTCCTGGCATGAGATGGTCCCACTGTCTGTAGAGTCCTGAAACGAGAGACATGATTTATTCAGGCAGGAAGTACTAAAAAGCAGAATCTGTCAGTGGCACATACATCACTAAGCTTTCAGTCTGGTAAATACATTTAGTGGAATTAATGCATAGCAAGGAGCAAGAGTTGAAGGATGGCTATATAAATTACTTTAACTCACAGATTGCCAGTATGGTGCGTGTGCAACAAAAAGAAGTAATTTACACAAAATGAATCTCATTTATATTAAACGTACTTATCCTTCATATTTAGTCAGGAGCGCTCTATGAAAATCAAAACTTTTACCTACAGATAAAAATGCAAACTATTCACAAAGTACTGAAACACTGAATAAACGTGGAACAAAATCACTTAAATTGCACAAGTCTGTGCAGTTGCAAATAATCCCACCAACATGATTGTGCACACTAAAATTTTAATCACTGAGAGCTGTACGTTCACCAAGGACTTCATGCAGGACATGGTACCTCTCTATACAGTGAATTATCACAGTACTTTTCCATCGGCTTTGAAAAGGTAGTTTCTGTCACAAAACAAACTTTCCTTTTGAGCTAAAGTCTAGGACACGCATCAACAACCACCTACAGGGGAAAAAGATAATTCCCTAGACATGCAATGAATTTGCTTCTTCGGCTGTCTGTTCCTTCTGTCCCAAATCTCTCCCTGCTGTCAGCTTGAGTTCTGTCCACTACCTTGTTTCTTTTTGGAAGAAGCAACAATTTCACATCAATTTTTTAAGCATCTAACCACAGTACTCTGTGTGCTGTGTAACAATAAACATGAGCAAGGAGAAGTCACTGCGGTGTGGCTGACTGAGGTGCAGCACTAACTGCACTGAGACATAACCACAAGAAAAGGAATTTAACAAGATAATAGGAAGACAACATCATATTACTAACTCTAAGCTGTACGACAGAAATCAATTTATCATCAAAGCAAAACAACAAACATTTGGCACTTGACACTCAGTGGATTTTGCAAGAATCAGAAATCTTTTATTTTGTATTCATCTCCCCCACTCACGGTAAAGGTGTGAGCCCTCACACAGAGACACTGAGAAGTCAGGTTTGCAAAGCATCAGTTACAGTGTTGAAATGATTGGATTTCTGAAGAGTACTGTTTCTCACAAACTGAATTGCTACAATTCATTGAGAACTTTACTTCAGTAAATGCAATAAATGCACTTAAGATTTTCATTCTTCATGCCTTTTTGATATAATAATCCCTAAAACACAAACCTTGAACTTTCTTAGCCATTAACTCTTCATTTGGAGGCTAACACTGCACACATCTCTACATAAACAGGAGGATATGAATGCAGTATACAATCTTAAATTTTATTATTGCCACTGAAGCAGCAATTATCCTATTTTACAACTGAAAGAGAAAGGAAATCCATCCCATCCAACTTCAGATATCTAACTGAGGTGTCCAAGTTGAAATTCTTTGCTCTGAGCTCTTCTATTACAAGGATAAGGACAGACACAGGGTGAAATCGCAAACTAAAAACATCCAAGATCCATGCTGCCCTTCAGATGTGTCTGACTCTGGATTACAAACAGTCTACAATCAGGATATGTAACAAAGCATTCATTATGTTTCTGCAGGGATGTAGAGAAACTCCTTACTGTTACTGAAAAACAGAATGGACATATCTTGACTTCATATTCAAACAGCCACTGTTCCATTCATTCCATACAAAATACTCCAATTCCTTACGCTGAAGGGAAAAAATATAGAATGATGCTAATGAAATACTCTATCTGTACATCAAACATAACGTTTCCCCTGAAACCATAAAAGTTAAAAACACTTGATAATTCTGTAATGGTTTAGAACATCTAAAGCTTGGAAAACTATAGTCCAACATTTTCCATCTTCAGAGAAAGAGACGGGAGGGCTTGGATAACTGCAATAAAACTAAGCTATGGTAAAAACATAAGGTGACTGATCACATCTTCCTCCACATAAAATAAAGATTGATAATTAGTTGGTATTTGTAAGATGCTGGTTCTTACTTGTAAAGAGGAATGTCTGGTTCTTTCCCTTCTGTCCTGAGAGTCAAGCAGCACTGCTGAAGCTGAGATTTAGGGTCATTCCAATCTTGATTTAAAATGAATTCCTATAAGAAATTCAGAAAGAGGTTTTTACCGTTGAGAAATTGTAGTAGGAGTCCAAAACATAATAATGTGGTACAATATAGTAGTTGTAGAAAAGTAGGGAATTGACTGTCCTTACCTTTAGCCGTGGAAAAAAGCATACATTCATGAAAGTGTGAACATACTCCAAATCTTTATCAATGTACAGGGCAGCAATAAAGGCTGGGAGGAAGGAGAAAAAAATAGGTACTGTCATTCATTCAAAGAGAACGCTAATGGCTTGCACTTTTAGAAACAAGCATCTGTGAGTACTCTAAAGCCACATTCAATTATGTTTCACAGCAGTGATCTGATGAGGGTATTATTATCTTGCACACACAGGAAAAAACAAAGTTGACCAAGAGATTAAATGACTTACCCAAATCCACTCAGTCATTTAAAGAGTTAGAAACAACACTTAGCTCCTAATCTCACATTTTAACCAGCAGACCATGGCTACTTACTAATAAATCACTACTGGGTACCATAAAAGACGTTCTAGATATAAATCACTACTGTTCGTTTGCAATTTCCATTTGCTAAGAGGATTTGGCAAAAGCCAAGGAGCCTGAATGGCTCACAAAATATATCAAAATATGTAAGATACAGATTAACTTTCTTTGCACAATATTTATCACTGTTTCTACTTTCTCTGGAAATAAAGTAGCATATGCTTTCCTAAACGGACAAAAAAATCATTTAATCTCTGTGTAGCTTTCTTTCTAGCAGAATGACCATTTTGAAACCTCCTAAAATGTAGTTAAATAAACCACAGAAATACTCACCTACTGATTATACTACTTTATCTTCCAATAGTGACAGGAACATATTACTGAAAGATTGTTAAATAGCTTGACTCAATGACAAGTTTCAACTTCTAGGACATTCTTCTGACCCAGTCATCATTACCACCACCGTCATCATTTCTAAGACTACAGTTTTGTATCTGCAGTTACATCTCCCCCATGCTTGCATATAGACTTCAAAAATTTAGGCTGGTGTTTGAAAATCTGGTGTGTAGAGATACAGGCATAATTCACTTGAAAATCTGAACACTCATTGTTAATAATGACTTCAGAGATTTCTGATGGCTTTCTTAACTAAGTGCATAAGGTGCATAAGTATGAAGCTGTTATAACCTCACTAACTCACATTCCAAGAGGTCAGCCAAAGTCTTAGTTCGAAGTGCCACAGGTCTTTTCGTCTTGTCATTTGTGATAGCAAACTCTTGCATTCCCAGCTCTTCTGCCACTTTGGCCTGCGTCCTGTTGTTCACCAAAGAACTCCTCAGCAGCTGCAACAGAAAGAATTCCACCCAATGGTAACAATTAGCAATGCCGAACTATAAAAGGCAGGGAGAGCTGGGGAAAAAGGTTATTTTTATCCTTGCTGCCTCTCACTTCTCAGTTTATTGGTGATTTGTTTCAGTACACCCTAAACAACTTAGGTAGACACACACATCTCCACAGCCTCATTCTTTCTACTGCTGATTTTTCCCTTCTGTTTCACTTCTCAATAGATTTAATTTCTTCTTTCAACATATTCCTTTTACAGAGAAGTCTTGCATTTAAAATTCTGGTTTGTGAATTTATTTGCATTCATATACCATCTCTTCATCAGTCCTACAGATTTTCAGTTAATTTGCATTTTTCTAGTGTAAGTAATACACAGTTATATACACTTTATCCCACACAAAGAATAAATACAATATTCTAGAGTCTATAGAGTAGTCCCCAGTGGCCACCAAATAAGAAAAAAGCAGTAACTGAAACAAATGCACATTGAAGCAAAACTGCGTAGCATTTCACAACCAGCAGGTGAGAAAGACGCTCCATTCATCTGAGTAGAGAAGAAAATGCTTATCTGGATAGCCCATACATACTATAACATTGTTCTACCAAAGGCAGTATAGCTGAACTAATGCATCCCTGATGAAGATCCAGCTCTAACATTTTCAACATGCAACAATGTCCACGATACCTGGTTCTTCAGCAAAAAGTGCTTACCTCTGACTCTAAGCAAATTGCTTAGATAAACAGAGCTCTGTCAAAGATAGAATCTCACAGAGCTTCTTAAAGGAGTATTTTGGAATTTCAGGTTTTCACTCAGTTTTCTAAATCCTTGATTAAGATCAGCTTTTCTTTTTTTTTTTCCTCCAAATGAGACAGTATAGTTTAGTAAATTGGGAATATTCTGAGAAGAATACCTCTTCCTTCCACTGCTTATATATATATTCTAGAATTGAGAAGCTGCACACAACATTTTTACCTCTTTGTCTTCCATGTCACATTTGCACAGCTTATTAAATCCAAGTTATATGCTACCTGACTCCAGAATGTCAACTGAGCTTACGAAAATCAAGATTTATTCACTGCACTTGATACTTCATCTCTGACAACGGATAAATAAAGAACAGTATGTTCATAATTTGTTTGGCAATGATGTATGAAGCAGATACTCACAACTTGATCTTCATAAAACAGGCAGACTACAGAAAGGATTAATACCTTTCTTCCTAATCTGTGCTTAAACTCATCTTCTGCTTGTTCCTTTCCAAAATCGTTCCTTTTTATGTCCTTAAGATAAACAATCAATATTCTTCCCAACCAAATCCTAACTACAATATGCAACCTATGAGAGAGAAGTGCAATATCATGTGACAAAAATCTGTTTCTTTCAACAGAAGAAGCAGGATTTCTTTTGTTGCAGTTGCAGAATATTTATTTCAACAGGACCCATATATCCACAATTAGTACTATCACAAAAGAAAGAGCCACATACACACTACACAGCAAACTACAGATGGCAAGAACCAGTTACACCCATGACTTTTCATTCTGTTTCTTTGATGGATCATTTGGCTACTTCAAAATACAATAGTAGGATTACACTCCCCTTCCTTTTTCTTATACTCAGATAATTTAGACTTTTATTCACAAGTAATCACTATGCACCAGAAAGACACTGCATTGCCAGTCAAGTAGAATTTTCCCATCTTTAATCAATATTGTCTTCAACACTAGAGACACCATCAATTTGATGTTCCATTATTATTTCAAATGTCCCCAGACAGAAGGAGAAAAGAGCCCAATGCTTGCTGTTTCTCTTCAGGTCCCACATCATCAGTCTCCTTTTACATCACAAGCCTTATTTCATTTGTCCTCATACTTTCAAAGACTATTTTCTTTTCCACTGTACAAATCCCCAGAATTCAAATTGTATTCTAGGCATTGCCGCCTTCTCTGTACCATTACGTATTTTCAGCATTCATTCCACTCTCTGTAGTTTCCCTTACATCTCGAACAATGTGCAGTTTGTTCTACTTGCCAATTCACTTATCATTAGATTAAGCAACACAGCGACACTCTGATTGTTGTTCCGAGTATTTACACCCATTAATAGCAACACTATGTCCTTCCCGCCAAGTAATTCTTGAAAGATTTATCTTACTATAACAACACTGATGCCTACATTCTTAAAAGTCAACTACAAAGGAAAAAAAAACAGCAATCTTGGATTTCTGCCTTATGTTTTTGTTTACTCTGTGAAGAATTAATATGACAAGATTGTTCCCCTTCTAATTTTTACATCAAAAGTTCAGGCTTCATCAAATCTTTCTTATGAACGGTGCAGAAAAATTCACACAAATGTAAACGAAACTTAAGAAATGGTAAGGAAAAAAGAAAATGATTTAATTAGAGCACATACTTCTTCATGTAAACAGCTAAGCAGTATTTTCTTCAAAAAACACTGTCTGTCAGATTCAGCATCACCATTCCTTTATTGATTTGAGAAAACCACTCCCAGTAGCAAAGAAATCTACAATGTTACTTCCTAATTTTAACTAGAGAACTTGACATATATTCCTAATACATTCCTAATATTTTTAATCTAATCAAGACTTGAAAACTAAGAAAAATTTAGTAAGCCTAAGAAAAGTGTCGTCTTCTCACAGTGCTTCATAAGAGCTGCAGTACTAAACAAAGCAGTCAATGAGGAAAAAAAGCTACATATATTACGATCCTATATTTAAAGCAATGTATCTTACTGAAAGATCCCCAAACGTTGCTGTTCAGTGCCTGGATATGAAAGACTGAAAGGCCCCCATAATCGAGATAGGTGACTATAACAACACTAAAACTAAATTCAGAAGTTATGACAGGTGCTCTAGATTAAAAGCAATAGGTAAAAAGCAGTAAAATAGACTGTAAGAATTTCTTGCCTAGAAAGATAACCCTGCTGCCTGGTTGCAGGTTCAATGGACTAGAAGTCATGAAAAAATCCCCCATGTGATGTGCCTATTTGAACAGTTTTAAACACCTGTCTTTAAACATGAACTAGTTTTATCTCCCAATTTTGTAACTGACATCCTTAAAATCATTGATCCATTTTGCAGACAACAGAAATTATTGCACTGAGCTCATAAATCACCATTTTCTATTCACTGCACGACTCATGACTTAAAATTAACAAAGTCTTATTAAAAGCAGTGGTTGCTGGGGCTTCTTTTATTAATCAAATCTAGAATAATTCACTTGCTGCTCCCATAATTTTAGTCTCCGTCCCACACTTGCTTTCCCAGAGAGCATGATTGATGGCAATCTCACCGTTAAGTGCCCTTCATGATGATCGGGGAAATGTATGAATAAATACTCTGTGGCTACCAACTGCATTATGGAGTCACCCAGGAATTCCATCCTCTGATTGTGGCCTCTGAAAAATGAGACATCAGTGCAGCAAAATCAATAACTACTCAGGGAGGAGAAAACAAAAGCAGCATGCACACACAAATTAAAATAAAGAATGATCTGAAAGCAAGCCTTACTCATTTTTGAACACATTTAAGACAAATTTCCAGTGTTAACCAGGTGAGATGAGAACACAACAGAAATTTTTCTAACACTGACTTCGAGTTAGAAAGCAAATCATGGTAGCTATAGATAAACACAATTATTAGATCACAGGTCCAGGACAGCGGTTGACATCAGTTTTGTGATGGGATGAGGTCTCTACTTGTAACTCCTTGTAAGTAAGTAAATTAATGAATGCGCTGACTTCAATAGAGGAAAAGGCCTGTCCCTTCACAAGAAATAGAAGGATCAGGGTTTAAACCTATGTGAGATCTTGGACTGGGTGTCCACTGGTATGACTGTTTTCTTTCCAACAGAGTCTAGCAGCTCTAGTCAGAGACCCAAAGCCTGTGTGTTTAGGTGCTGTACACACAATATAATACAAGGCTGTAGTTGTCGCAAGAAACACGACTTTTTGCCTCTGCCAAAATGTACCTTCAAGTGTGTTCTGCTACAGTGCAGGAATGCTATCCCACAATCAATGATCCACAAAGCTCAAAAGATACCCCGGGATGGTTCTCTAACACCCTTATAATTCCCAGATTCTTCACTACTGACTACTATCAGAGAGAGGCTACACAGCCAGACAGGCTGGCAAACACTGCTTTTTTTTCCATTCTGGAGAACAGATAGATGATTTAGAGTTTGTCAGCAAATAAAGCAATTTGGGACACTAACAGTAAGGCCACAGAGCTATAAGAGGGCTCTTGCCACAATACTCACAGAGTCAGATGGTTAAAGCCTACAGTCCTCAGAGTGAATGCACGTGCCAGAAGTCGAACGTGAGTAAAGATGACTCCAATTGCCTCCTCAAACTCTGTAAGCTTTTGAAGAACTGGAGAGGTCTCAATGAGTTGCCTGTCAGTGTTAGACTCCTGCAGCTGCAAATAAGATGAAAAGCAAGTAATAACAAACTGGTACTATTTCAGAACTTTTCAGAGAAAATCATACCTTCCGTAAAACAAGCACAAAGAATATAGTGAACAAGTCATTTTGTGGACAGCTGAACTGAGAAAACCAGTTTCCTCTGGGTTTATGTCTTTCATAATTAGCTCTCAAAGAAAATGTGAGGTTTGATGAATGTGGTTGGGATTTTTTTGCTTGTTTTGTGACTTGGTTTTGTTTGCTATTTTTTTTTAAATACCTGAGGCATTTATAACATGTTGCTTATATGGCCTTGTCTCCTCATGTAGATAGCATGACAACACATCAAGATGAGACAAAAAAATCAAATGTATTTTTACCACTTCAGTATCAAAAATGAAGAACACTTAGCATACAAAATTCACAAGGACAAATAACATGAGAAAACTAAAATGATCACTTTAGGTCAGTAAGTGTTCTTATCAGCTTCTTGCCTGATGTCTTTGATGTGTGACACTGTTAAATGACTTCCTGGAGCTGGGGAATGACAGGCATTTCCTCCAGCCACTCTGGGCATTTGCCTTGTATACCATTGCCTCGGAGGACAAGGCACTCAGATAAGGGTGCCTAAAGGAAAAGTAATAATTGTGCAAGCATATTAAGGACTTTCCTGATAACTATCTAATCCTCCAACTATCAACTGCAACGTACTGCCAAGTTTTATATTAAGTATATTTAGTAAACCACTGCGGGTTGTGCAAGCCCTTTTCCACAAGCTTGACCATTGTCACATGAAAGCTTTCATCATCCCCAGAAATGCTCAGCAACATGCTCCAGATCCACTACCATTTTCCTAAAGAACCAGCTTACTCACTTTTGAACTTGGGACTCCTGCTGTCCGTACTGGAACAGGCACTGAGCAACTGGCTAACTGCTCACCTACTCATTTTTCGGAGACGTCTGGTTCCAGGCCCTCCCTTCCCATCATCTCTTTCCTAGCCTGAAGATCACAATCTAACTTGCTTTTCTTCAAAGAGAAGCTCATCCATACCTTTGATCCTTTCTAGGATATCTCTGCTGTCTCTCTAGTTCTTCCTTCCCCACTATCTTTTATACTTTATATTTCCACTATATTCTTCTCAAAATGTGAAGCAGAACACCTGATAATTTCCAAAGGTATACATGTGCCACAGTTTTTTTTTGAAGTGCTGTTACGATCTTTTTTGGTTTGTTTTCTAACCCTTTTCTACTAATTGATAACATTCAGTTTGCCTTTTTCTTTAAATACTACTGAGCTTTCAACTCTAAGTTTCATAGGCTATGTGGAATTTCATTCTCTTTTTCATAGAATAGATACTGACTCTTATATTCTGACCGTCAGACTGCAATTCTTCAGCCACATGTCGTCCCTGCTACCCTGAATAATTTGGTATTGTCAACGAACTGCCACCTCACTGCTCCTCTTCCTCCCTAAGGAGAGGATGTGAACAGCCCATATTTCAACAAAGATACCTAGGGCAATCTGCTGATGATCTCCATTCCTTGTAAGATGTGGTCATTTCAATCTTTCTTATGTTTCAGCCATTCCTTTAAACCTATCTAAGGACTGCCAACTTGTTCTGTTGTTATTTTTGTTTTACTTAATGTTTTCTTGTTCACAGTTTTCACCAATTTGACTGCTACGAAATGACAGGTTACAGGTCTACAGTTCTATATATCTCACCTGAAACTATTATCATTCATTTTTAATTGGAATCTTATTTGCCATATTGTGACACTTTAAAAACATTTAAAATGCCACTTTTCAGGCTAGCTCTACCCAAAGGCCAACCTGGGAAGACTATGTATCACTTCTCGGCAAGTAGAGAGCTAGGTTGGCTTCTGGGACGTGGAAGAAAATACACTTTCATCATACAGAAGCTAACAGAGGAGTAAGAAATGACAAGCTGCATATATTGTCTCCAATCTATATATACAGTCCAAGCCTTCTTCATGGAAACAAAGAGGATAAAAAATAAAATCAAAAATAAAGAAATTCAGAATAATAAAAGGTTTTTGGGAACTTGTGCCACCATTTAGGATAGCTGGTGTCGTATCTTGAAAGTTTATCTTCCCACTAATACTCTGTTCTGTTCTGTTTTGCCTTACACCAAACATAGAGCTGGTTTTAAAATGCTTAAAGTACACTGACTTGCTACTGAAGATTTTGTCTATGTAACCACTGCAAAATCCATACAGCTATAGGCAATTTTTCAGATGGGGGTCTCAAAGTGACCTGCTGACGGGTGTGCTCACAAGAATGTTTCAAAGGAGTCAAACTGACTCTGCACAAAACATCAGAGATTTGGTTGGACAAAAGAAACTTTCTTAGACGTCTGTATAATCCTGAAAACCCTCCTGACTGGATCACAATTTGAATACAACTGTCCTTCCAGTGCTCCTGCACACTTGAAAAATGTGAAGATAGCGAGCTACAGTGCACAGAGGCTCTGTGACTTGCTCTAGTTCTTGTCCAGAATTCAGTCAGGGAGCACAGACCAGAAATCAGTTCCCCCAGCTTTTAACCTTGTAGACTAACTGCCCGAGGACTTCGTAGGTACATGCAAGATAAATTAGTTTTCAGACACCTTCGTAATTTCAGTGTTTGCTTGCACTTAAAGCTACTAAAGTCACTAAAACAATCGTGCTGTCACTGAACAACAACAAAAAAAAACAACACAGCAATACGCTCTTAAGACGTTTAACTAATGTGCCTTTCTGCTGGTAAAAGTTTCAGTCTTAATTTCAAGTTAACAAAATATATACACAGACTGTTTTTGCACCCTTCCTCCCTGCCACCAGCTTCCAGAAGATGAACAGGAAGACGCCAAAATGTTACCTCTCTCTAGATTTATCATATGAGAAGCACAGTTATATATCAAACGTGAGCCAAGGAAAGGTGAATGATTAATCCTAAGAGAGGCAGAGATTCATTATTTATCCAAAAAGATCACAAAGGCAAATACATACACTCCTCTGGCTACTTTTTAGAAAATTTTCTGAGATGTCACTACATTGGAAAGCTATAGAAAAGCATACCTGAAAATAAAACAGAGCTATGAGATTTATTACAGAAAGGGATACACTTACTTGGAGTGGGTGTAGTGGATAATTAAGCCATACATCCCGCAGGTCCTGCAAACATTGAGAGATGCCTTTAATGCTCAAGGGAGTCATTTAACAAATTCCACAGTACTAAATAAAATGTCATTACTTGAAATACTGAACTATTTCAGATGCTGACGCTGCTTATTGCAAATTCAATAGTGCTGGCAAACTAATTTTTAAAATCGTGTATTTGCTGTCCAAACTGCCTGTAGTTCTCCCAATTAGCTTGTGTCAAAGAGGTGGAAAAATCCTTGAACCAAACAGAAAGTGGTTAAAGGAAATAAAGAAAAATATATATATAAATATTCGCAGGCTTCAGTAGCAAATTTGATTTAATCTAAAGTGGGAACTAAAGATGAAACCCTCATATTCTTGTCTTTCATATAGGTTTCCTTCACTATCTGCTGCACAGTGCCTGTAAAAACTGTGTGACCATAGGCCTCAAAACGCTTTTACTTCAAATAAACTTTGCTAATTTGTAGACTTTCAAGATGGAAAAGACTGTATAATTAATCCCCTAACCACTGCCACGTGTATTGTCCCAGCAGAATGCAATGGTCACTTTCCTTAGCCATTATATGGGATAAATTGCAACTAACAGTGATTGAACATAAAATAAGCAAGAATGGATCAGACTAATTATGCAGTTGGGTAAATCCCCTGTAATTTCTTCAAAGATACGTCTAAAACTTTGGGGAGGTCATATGATTTATTTCATTTGTGGAACAGGAATAGCCACTCAACACGTGTGTTCTTTCTCCAGAGTACGCTGTCTGGACCCACAGCACCCACCTCCTGTCAGAGCAGCATTCTGCACAGAATTCTGCAGGTTTCCCACACCACACGCCCTGCCCTACCTGAGCCAACCAATAAACAGCAAACCTGAGGCAACATCATGATGTCTTTGTGCCTGAATCCATGCAGCTTGGTGTCATAAACATGAGACATTACATTCAGTTTCTAGGAATTAAGTCCCACAGGTGTATTTCCGTTCATTTGTGATTCTCAAGTAAGAGAATTTTTAAAATGAAGGATGAGTCATAAAAATACCTTGTCATTGAAGAGCAAACGTCCAAATAATTGTTTGGCTTCTTCTAGGCTGCCCTCTAGATAAACCGCTCCTGTATGAGGAGACCAATATGTTAAAGTACAACAATGCATTAAGCTCTTAGAAATTACTAAGCACTAGTTACTCAAAGATCTCTTCTGCCTTTACCTCCAATGTATTTATTTTATAACAGCATGCTGTGGTAATAATCAAAACAGAATATTCAATTTTTTGAGAAATCTACAACACATCAAACACCAGCATAAATCAATGGTTGCAAAATGCTCAGAAAAAGCTGACACACTTAAGTCAGTGACAGAAAATGATACATCCAAAGAGCAAAGTTTAAGCAAATTAGGGTAGAAGCAATCTGTTTCTGGAAGTAGTTTCCACTTTTTCAGCTATCTATATCATACATGTCAATAGCGACAGGCATTAAATACATTTCAATAGTTAGCAAACAGTTTTCATTCATTCTGCACTTTCAACAACATTATGTTCTCCGTGGAAATGTGTCAGCACTATTCCAAACTTCAGTGTCTCCCCCGTATCACAACAATACATTATCTGAAGTGGAAACTGCATCTCTCCCAATTTCTAGAGACTTGCAGATAGATATATTAACTGCATATGCAGCTCTCACAAGCCCTCCATCTGCCTTTTAGGAACAAACTCTGCAAAAGTGGTGCTAGCAGATTACGCTTTTTGTGTGTACCATATGCGCGCTCTGTATCTGCACAGGAGCTTTTAAAATCAACACTTTGTCTTTTGATAATTTTTCACAGAAGAGCTTCTGAAAACCTCTAGCTAGTCCTTGTAAGCACATCTGTATAAAAGCAAAGGAAACACAGAGCTACAAGAAGAATAGAGAGCAAGGCAGTCAGTGTTCCCACAAAGCGAGAACACTCTGCATTGCTGTGCTTTCACCCCTTCCCCCCCTTTTTAATGCACTCAGTAGGTCAACTACTTTCTTTAGACTCTTTGGAGAATGGTTTGGGAGTCTGTAAGAGTATCTTGCCCAAGGCACGTTATGAAAGCACTGAATTTCAAGCAGGTTCTAGGCAGCCTACTTATACTTTTGCTTATTATTTTCATCACAAACTACCAGACTTCTAGAAGAGTTCTCAAAAATAGGAGCTCCAAACCCCACATACATTTCTATAGTTCTTTCACAACATTCCAGATTTTAGCTATGGCCCTGACAAAACCTCACTGCTCAATTAACTTCATGAACAACCTTGTATTGGATGTTAAACAGCAAGTTTGCTCTCTCATAGAATCTCAATGCCTCTCTAATGTCCTTATCACCATGTCCCAGGATATGAATAAAGCCACAGATACATATCCAGTGCTCTTTTTCTGCGTCATTTTTATGATTTTGTTTTTTTGTTTGCTTGCTTCTTTATTTTATTTTTATTTTTATTTTTAAATTAAAGATCAAAGCACTCACAGAAAGCAAAATAGAGTTAAAACGACAACTCTCATTTCTTGATAAGATTAGGCCCAAGGCAGAACACACAAAACTTGCCATCTAAGCCTGCTGTGATCTTTTTTCAAAGCAGAACAAAAAGCTTTAGGAGCCTGTATAGAATGTAAAGACCTGGAGCAGAGTTAAGCCTTATACTACAGTTAGTATCACATACAGGACATTTGTATGACTATGAACATAAAGCAGTGAGGTTTAAATTGTTTCATATATTCAAACAGATTAATAAAAATATGCAATTTAAAACAGAACTTGTGTGGATATAACAAAGCAGATTTCTCCCTTACTGTTGCTTGATTTCAGTAACTGTGGTCAGGCACCCCCGACTTCTCCCACACAAACTTACCAACTACCACAGTCAGTCACTGATCAACACCCTAGTGACCAGCAGAAAATTTGCTACAATTCCCCTTGATCCTCAGCTAGCATGTTTTTATAGCTTTATGACACCAATCATGGCACACTGCCACGCTTTTTTCATTGTAAGGAAAATTAAAAACGGAACGACAAAAAAAATATATTTACTTGACAAATGTCACATTTAACCCACAGGATGAGGTTAGCAGGGCAGAGAGGAAGTGGGCTGGTGCACTTTGAGAGCAAGCCATGCATTAAAATTCAAGGCTGAAGCAGGACTCTCCATTTGCAGGTCTGTGCTAATGGAAGTACTAATGGAAGTAGGGAGTCTCCACTTTTCCTGCCTGTCCATGGTGAATAAACTGCTTCTCCCCAGAGGACTGCACATGGCAGGCCACAGCGGTACATGCAAAGTGGAGTCCTGCAGTGATGGATGGAAATGCTACAGTGCAACAACATGGAATGGGTGCATCTTCTGCACAAGGGAAGCAGGACACCAAAGATGAGATTTTTCCTTATGATACTGCACAGTCATCATGTTATACACATGGCACATGTACAGGAAATGTGAAGAGACCACAAACTCAAGAAGCTTTACTATCACATACTCTTAACTACTGCTTCTCAAGACAGACCAACGTGCAATGTAGACACATTAAAACAAAGCTGATTGCGTACACTAATACACGTGCTTTACCTATTAAGGCTTCAAAGCAGTTGGCCATGGCATGGCGGAGATCCGATTCCCTGCAAAGGTCTGGACCATGAGCATAAAGCATAAATCGATCGAGTTCCAGTTTCTGCAGAACACGTGAAAAAGAATTAAAGCCATGGTTACAAAAGTACAGCAGTACAAGTTCTAGTCACTAGAGCTCAGTTACACTACTACTACGCAGCATTAGGACTTGAGGTAACATTAAAGCCGTTCTCCATAGTTGCAGTTCAGATATAGGCTTTAAAGTTAAAATTAGAACACTTTGTTTACCAGAAGCAAGCAGTGTGATACCAAGGGAAAGCTAGGAAGTATCAAACCGAAGTTTCAAGGGAAACCAGATCAAAACATGCTACTAGTTGGATTTTGGAAGGAGTTCAAGAGGAGGGCTGAGGGTATGACAGAAAAAACGTCTGATATCAGAGGGATGTTACAGTGCGCTGTGTTTCTTGACATTAGCTTGCCCTCATATATTTTGCTTTCAGAAATGCCGAAGGGGCATTCAAAGGAAGGGGAGTTTACACCAAGAAAAAAGAGTACTCCTACAAGAAGGGGATAAAGCAGAACAGTGAGGAACAGGAACTCTGGCAGATACAATTCAGTAAACATCGAACTTATTCCTTTACGAGTTTCAACAGGTGGCAGTACCAAAAGCCTCTGGGCACTGAAAGGAGAAACATGATGCTTTAATCCACAGTGCCACCTAGCTTTTTTTTTTCCCTTTCAACCGTGCATCATTAACATTCATGTTTCCTAAGCCATAATTCTGCTTGCCAGTCAGAACCTTAGGTAGCGAGTAAGATGCCTTATATAATATATGATAATTCTGCCATAGAAATGCAGGCAAGAGCTACTGGCTTCTCTTTCTGTATTCATCTTCTTGACACAAGCCCATTATTGAGATTTTTAAGGAAGAGATTTGAGCATCTTGCAAAATTTGTATGAGAATAGTTTTTTCACAAATGGGTGCAAGTTGCTACTGACTGATTTCTCATTAACGTTCAACTTCATCTTTCCAGAGTATACTTAAGAGGGAAAAGTAGAGAAGCTAAGGTATTTGAGATGTGTGGCTTAGACACATTTCAATTTGAAAAAAACAAGGAACCTTCCATTTTCAGTAAGCGAGAGCCCATTCACTGCTCCAGAGCAGAGGGAACTGCCACCTACCACGTTATACAGTGTAAGGAGCACTCATTACAGTCAACACCAAAGCAAAATATAAATTGCTTTATAATGAATTTAAACTTCTTAAAGATTATTTTCATTTGTTTGTGTTAACTCTTTTCTCCAATATCTTAGCTCCATTTCCAGAGCTCGCATTCAGCATATTTTGTGTACGTTTTACATCTCATTTCTGATCAAGACATAGGGCTTAGATTGTTTTTAACATTTCTGCTGCAGCTTCCTTTAGAAGCTACAGAATTTATTCTTTCATCCTCAATTAAAACAGCATTCCACATACCCAAGAGAATTTAAGGAGCTGAGAATTTTACTGAGGAAGTAAACTGAACGCAACACGACATTTAAAGGGCAAGTGATCAAGGTCATATAAGATATACAGGAGGGGAAAGGGGTAAGTTAGGAAATCTGGAATGTATAGATATTTCTAATACTTACAGTTGTATTCAATACAAATAGACTTGTATCCAATACAAATAGAGTTTAAAAAATGTCACCATACTTTTTCAAACATAGTCCATTTAGAATGACAAATACTGTGAACAGAGCTTGAAGAATATATGAACTTGTCTGATGTACACTTTAAAAAATAAACTCAACTGTCAGACAGTTCAATACTGTTTTTAAAAACAAAGCCTCAACTGAACTGTTTTTCAATCAATTCAAGTCTATCCAAATCCTTAAATAAATCTTTTGAGGAAAATGATTATGTTTATTCCCTACTCTACATTTCTCCCGAGAATTCAGCAAAAAGGCATGATAGAAATCATGCAGTGTTTGCCAAAATCTCAACAGTGTAAATACTTGTTTAAATTACTGTGTGAGTATGAACAGGCAAGACTAAAAGAGACTTGAAAATCATCAGCAATACACAGGAGGTTGGTGGGGGAATGCATGTGCACATGCATGGCCTAATACATTAGTCTCAGTCTAGTTTTTTAAAAAAAATTGTAGCAAAATCAAATCTGAATAAAGGAATACCAAATTATCTATGAACAGAGACTTAATCAGGTTCATACGCCATATTCCTACCCACCGGTATTATGTAGCAATGTAAAAAGCTCCTGTCGTTCATAGAATTAAATAAAATTCAGAGGCTTCTCAATTTTTCCCCATGAGTAATCCTACTTTTCACCAGGACACTCCCTAACATATCGCTCTTGCATAGTTCACAGCAAATGTGAAGGTAACTGCCTAGGTTAGGGGGTGGACAAAATGATTCCCTCCCCTCATTCCCCACGCTGACTCTACCACCTACTGTCATTTTCTACCTGTGAATTCTGTCAGGCAGTTCTTTTATAGTCAACAAATTTGTTAGGTTTGGGGTTGTTCCCCCCAACTCCCTCCCCCCCCCAGCCTTCCTACTATCAACTTTACCACCTGTGCTAAAGTAGTTAAGTACAGAGACAACTTCAGCATAAGTATCCTAAAAGCTATTCTGCTGGCAAAAATTACTCAATTACTCCTCCTAAAAACCTGCTTTGTAGGAGATTCTAAGTCCCATTTAATCTCTAAAATTACTTTCACATTGGAAAAAGCTCCTGTATCCCAAATCTTGTGCATGAAACACGGTAAAGACTGATGTCTGAAGCAGACAGATCTCTCAAGAATCAACTTGTGCACTAACAATCTTACATATGGGTTTCAAATACAGACAGGTATAAAGTATAGGCGTGTACTGTACCTTAGCCAACATGGCCAGATGTTGGTTCTGAACGATGGCAGTACGGTACGTAGCTAATCCTCCTTCCTCTAGCGTGGGAAACAGGTAGTACAAGTGGACACTGGCAAAACAAAATCAAATCTGATGCTGTCAGCATTTGGTTAAAGATGAACCATGTGTGTCTCTATGGAACATTGCTTTCCCTTCAGATCCCAGCTGGTAATGCAGGTCCCTCCTCAAGCTGACAGCACAGCTTAAAGGTAAAGAAAATCGAATATTAAAATGATTTTCAATAATTGTGACTGAGCAGCATAGAGAAAAGCGAAGGAAGAATTCTGCTTCTTTACTGGACAGCACGTAACTTCCAAATCCCTGCAATAACAGGGAGCTCCCTCATTTGAAGGTGCCTACCAGCAGCAGTGGGCTCAGCAAGGTTGATACGTAGAGAATGTTGAGGAACAAAACAGATGGAAACCATGCACCTTGAAGACCACGCCACAGGTCCACTGCAGTGCTTTACAGATAATAGTACACTATCACTTGAGATACAGATTCTTTTTTATCAGTTTCTTACAGTACTTTAGAAAGTAATTGCTCTTAAATGCGAGTGAAAATGAACTACTTAAAAACAACAGCACTGAATAGACGTTAACAGAGCCAAAGAACAGAAATCAACAGTCCATATTTACCATATGTGTGAATTCATTAATACCGTAAACAGCCTTTAATGGCATTTATCAAAATGAAAGTAAGATACTTCATAAAACAAAAACAAAGCAAGAATTCAGTGATCCAGCCAAGACCTGAGTGAAGGATAAATGGTTCTGACTCTCTGTATGGCTACTTAACTCATGTTAGAAAAGTTATACAAGGTTTTCAGCATCCCACAACTGGATGACATTGGCAGGTGAGCATTAATTATAATATTTTATTAATCCACTACAGAGGGAAAAATCTGCAAGTGGATACAAGATTTAAGAACAAAAATTGCTACAGAACTCAGAGGCAATCTAATCAAGGATCATGATTCACAAAAGCAGAATCCTGAAGTTGAGTAGGAGAAAAAAGGTTCATGTTTAAATAGGTGCTTACACGCTTTATTGAAAAGAAACATAGCACACTTTTTTCTTAATTGAGGCAAAAGTTAGCTCAAAGTCAAGTGATGGTTGATGAACAATGACAATGAAAAATGTAAGACAATTTGTTCAGTAAGTCTTCCATCTTATCAGCCTGTACCGTTCTGTAGGAGAAAACAGAACGGGTTTTAAGGGCAGTGGAGACCTTTATAGACTAATAGATTTTAGCAGAGTGGCTAATGGCTAGTAGAGGCTACTAGTGAATGGAGATATGAGCAATTTTGTTATTTGTATCACAAACTCCCTGTAAAGCTTTTCTTTATGTAAACAAGACTACTCCCCTATTAACAACAGTAAAACAAAGCAGTGAAAATGGATAATAATCTTTATTTTGTACAAATTGATTGCCACTAGAAAAACAGCGAAGGTAACTTTTATAATATCTCCGTATTGTTCACTAATTTCAGGGTACTTGAAACAGACTCAAACTGGAGCAAGTTTGATGAACCATGATTTTTTGCTACCACTTTCAAATAATTTAGATTTTTCCTCAACATATTCCTAATATCTGGAAATTAAGAACTGCAACACATTCAATATTACCAATAAATGCTTTTCATTGGCAACTAGAGAAAAAGAATCCACAGAAACAAAATGGCACATTAATAGAAATCTGTTCTGTAAGAAACTGTAAAAAGTTCAACTTGTCTATAGCTGAAATACTGATTTAAAAAAAAAACTCCAATCAACTTTAAAGCACACTCCATGAAACAGAAATTCTAGTATCTCATCAGCAACATTGGAAGAATTTTCAAGCGTGGTTTGTAGACGTGCAGCTTGAATAAGGGCAAGACTGCCAACACGCACAGTGGTGAAGCATACACTGCAAGGCTTAATAAGCCAAACAGTATGAGAATAACAAACAAAAATGAGGGCTATTGATGAATTCTCCACTTACCTTGTTAAGAACTCCACAACAGCATCTCCCAGAAATTCTAAACGCTCATTGTGGTTAATCCTGAAAAAGGTATTTTTAGGTTTACTATCAGTTAAATAACATATGCTGGTTATTTACACAGTATAACTGAATAAGTTTAAGTGGCTTGTTAATCAGCCATAAATAGCCATTTTTGCAGCCTTCCCCCCACCCTCTCTGGAGAACAATCTTTTCCAAAGCAGAGTAACTCCATGAATCTTGAAACCCACGAGTGACATTGTCTTTGAAATTTTCATACGTTCTATTCTGAGCTATTGTCAGAGCTTAACAAATGGAGAGAAGAAGCAGTATTGTAGATTGGTGCTGTTTAATACCCTACTGAGACTGAGTTTCTTTGCCCATCAAAGGGCATCAGGTGATTGAAACAAATGACCACCTTCAGTCTTCTATGTGCAACGAGGGAAGTGTACGCAATTAACATCAACACCTGCAGGGTGTGATGATTCTGCAACAGATTTGTTGGTATGGCAGAGCTACAAGGGAGTAAGTACTTCCATTTTTCATGGCACCTTTAAATACCATACAGACATGCACCATACTCTGTTTTCTGTAATTTCCTTTACGCTCAAAAGGAAAAATTGCTGGACAAGAAGATGCAATTCAAAGATGCTATAAAGCTAGTAGAACACTCTATTCCCTGTATTTTTCTTTTCTTCTATGACTGTTCATGGTTTTCCTTTGTTTTGCATAAAATTTCATTTAATTATAAACAAAGGATTAACAGGACACAGCAACTGAAAAAGAACATGAGTTTGTCTCCAAATATGTACGAATTTCTGCTTGACACCTCGAAGCATGTAAGCAGAGTCATTTTGACTTCAGACGTGACTGTAACAGAATCAAGGCCACAGCCACGGCATTTATTTATTTCTAATGTGAAAGACCTTTCTCAAGTGCTTGACAGCTTTTACAATAATTTGCATTCCTTCAACAATTACACAGTTTGTCTGCCTTCTGAGATAGCAGGCCTTTGTTACAGGCTGAAAGAATTCAAGTACCTATGCTGTATAAAACAAAGTGTGATGAATACAGCAACTCCACCACATAGCGGTATAGCAGAAAACACATCTTTCAGATGCAGGATTTTATATTTGTGTATTATTTCATGAGAATCAATGCAATTTAGCCTTATCTCACGTTGTTTCAAGAGAGCTGAAATAAGCTTGAGATTGACTGTCAGAGAAAAGGGCACGGTCTAGCTGAACCAGCGTCTGGGGAAGACTACAACAGCCATTTTGTCAGAATTCATCTTCTCCCGCTCCCCATCTTCCTCTGAAGTGATGACTCTTAAAAGACTCAGTTATAACATTAGTTAAGCAATACACCCTCTATCCTCTAGTTCATGCACTTAGACTTCTTGCATTATCCCTGCCAGCATTGTTTATCCATTTTGGCTACATATGGTGTCTGTGGCTATTAAGCTCAACAAGTATTTATTTGCACGGAGTTCTTAGTGGTTGCTTAAGCATTATTGCATTACAACACTTAACGATTTAGCTTTTTGTCCTCATCTGTTTATGGATGTCTTTAAATTGGATCAGTACACCAGTGAAGCCCACATTTGAGATCACACTCATTTTAACAAGGTGCCATGCCATGAGGTACTGCTATGACGAAAGGTGATGGAGAATCCAATTTACAGCAATGATAACAACAACAAATCTTACTTTTCATTCTGCAGAGAGCAGAAGTTAGCATTTTAGTCTTCCTCATTTCAAGGATACACAGAAATTGTGCAATTAGCTGTTAAAACCTTCCTCAGGAGCTCTCTGCAGGTATCATCAAACACTTACTGTCACTGCTAAAGAAATTTTAGCACATCCCCAGAAAATAAAAGTCAATGCAAAATGACTTTCCATTTCAACTATTTGCCAAAGCTGTTGCTAACAGTAAGTCCACAGATTTTATTAAACATCTTCTCTTGCAACAGTTTCCTTCCTTGCAAGCATAGTATATAACTAATACTCTCTACAAATCTAAAATAATTATTATTGTTACCTGGAAGGAGCTGGATCATCCTGTCCCAAACGGGACATAATATTTATCAGGGTGTTTATGCCTAGAAATATAAACAATGTGCTATTAAACGAACAACCACTAATTCAATTTAAATAGGCTTAGAAAATAATTACTCAAAATGCTGCTTTGTAATACCTATAACACAAGATCTTCCTGTTATTAACACAGTTTGCCTACAGCAAGTACAATTCTTACAGATACACTCTGCCTAACTGACCACAGTCTCATTACAGCTGCTTTTGTATGTTTGTGTTCAGAAAGCCAGCATGAAAAGACATTCCAAATACTACATAAGCAATTTACTTCACTACATCTGAATATATTTTTAAGGAGTAAGGAGCATTCTGCAGCAGAGAGATGATGTATTTTCATGTTAGTAAGATACTTTTACAAAGCCTCCTCCAAGATGCTTACTATGTTGAATAGCAAAATAAGAAAACAGTACTTGAACAATACTTGCCAAAAATCAAAGAAAATACATAACTTCATTTATTACCTTTGCTTTTTCTCAGCTACTCACTTGTTGACTAATTTCCAAAATCCAGTCATTTAGAAAGATCTCACTGTTTTCCCTGTATAACTACTGAAATCTTTCACTAAAGTGATCTCAGAAGAGCAACAGCCAACAAAACAATAATAGACAAAATTTTTTTTAGAATCATAGTATCCTTAGAGTTGGAAGGGACCTTTAAAGGCCATCTGGTCCAACTCCCCTGCAATGTACAGGGACACCTACAGCTAGATCAGGTTGCGCAGAGCTTGGTCCAGCCTGACTTTGATTTAATGATTAAGAACGAAGTGAGAGAAAATGGTAGAGGTGTAATGTATACCTTTTTTTCTCATATGCATATGGTGAACTTTTCTGTCTCCGTACTTTGGCTGTCGAATCCCACAGTTGGATAAGGAATTTCTGGCATGGTCTGGATTCATTCCAAAGTTTAAGTGATGGCTAGGATGAGTCATGGCAAGCTATAAGGCAACATATGCAAAAAAAAAAAAAGTCTTAGATACATTTTTGCAAATGCAAGAAAAAATGTATTAGATTGGTAGCTAGTAATTGTTATTTTTTAGTTTGAAGAAAGGCTACAAAGTGATGTTATAAATTACTAGCTTGGTTCCAGCAATTTCAACGTAGGATGTATGATTTCAGATGTCAGAAAGAAGCGACATTTATGCCCAATCATCATTTTACCTAATTAACTTTCAGTATTTTTTTTTTAAAGAAATAAATTAGCTTTGAAGAAAAAAGCATGAACTGTCAATTTGCCCTGACTTTTTTGCTTACCAGCTTTTCTGACTTCTTTTAAAAGCAACTGTGTTTGCTTATTTAAAAATGCATTCATTCTAACAGCGTAAATGTTCACATTAAAAACAGGAACAACTAAAGAGCATCTCAACCATTCAAGAATTTGATTAAGTTTATTTCAGTATCATTAAAGCTTTCTTACTTCAAAATAAAACAACAACAAACAAGTATAATATCTCTGTCATGGTTATTCAAAGGAGGACCTTCCCACAGGACTATACAGAGTCACTCTTCAATTGGAAGTTAACAGCAATGGCAGGATTTGTCTTCTGTTTTACGCTTGTGCCATCTAACATCACCAAAAACTTACTCTGCTGTTGACACCAATGCAAAAATGGCAGCAGGAAAAGGTGCTACAGCTTGCTTTTATGACTGTCCTGCAAACTCATGCATTTTCTTACATACGCCCAAAAATATTATGGATGCATAGAAGTCTTTTTGAACTTTGTGAAAATTCATCTTTCTAAGCTCTCGCTACAGTCAATAGAGAAGGACATTTTAGGGGGAGACCCTGAACAGAAGCTCATTTCCTTTCAGAAATTTCAGATGAAATGTAAGGAGAAAGGGAACAGCATGTCAAGAGTCAGTCTTCTGGAGCTGATCATTTCCACGTACAAACTTGGCTGACCATGTAACCAGGATGTGTTTAAAACAAGCAAGAAACTCTCCAGTTCCTGCCTTTGTTTGTAAATGCAAGATTTCAAGACATACTTGTGGAAATCAGGAGCTGAACAGAAGTTTGCAAATTCCTTGCACTAGTCATAAATGTTGCCTTTTTGTTTTGTATTTAAGTTATTCTTTTTTGGAACAAGACGTTACAAAAAGAAAATGCAAAGCATACAGACTCATCTGCAGAAAAACACTGTATTCTTATCAAGTATCTAGAAAAAGATCTTAATAGGAAATGAGTACTGCACCCACCAGTCTTTTCTGTAAGCATATTTGTGTCTTCTACACATCGCAAGCAAATTCAGTCCTACCATTGAGCAAAGGTAGGTGCATGCCTCTATGCACAATACATGTTAACGTTAATAGATCTTATTTAAAAGGTCTGTTGGGATAACTAACACTTTTGAAAGATCTGCAGTGCAAATTATCAAGCATTTTCAATCTATGGCAAAGCAGCTCATTTCTGTGAAGTTATGCAGAAGATGGGATTATGGATAAACTAAATAATTTTAGGAAGACAAAACACCGAGTCATTTAATTTTTGCACATCTTACCTGCAGCAAGCATCTATCTCGGAAAGTGTAGCCTATCAATTTGTCCAAATGCATCAGACACTGATGGTAGCGAATATGGTGGGTGAGGACAGGAAGCATCATTGCATGCTAAAACAAACCAGAAGGAAAAGCATTCAGCTTCAGCAGACAGAAGACACTGTTGACTAAGCTATAAAAAGAAACACATTCCATTTGTCACATCACCCACTGGTTTTTATTTAAGTGAGAAAACAAGAAAATCACGGTTTCCCAATCCCCACCACCAGAACACTCGGTTAAGTTTGATTTGTCCATCTGCATAATCACAGTGAGGAAACACATCCCTATCAACATAAACAGAACAATAAATACATAATAGCAGTTTTCTACTGAAGTATTTTGAATGAGGTAAAAAAAAATAAGAAAGTCTGGTTACCAGCAAGGTCCATTTTCAATAAGCTCTGACAGAATACGATGCTTCGCATTTATACTCTGCCATTTCAGGTTAGAAAGAAAGACCACTTCCTCTTGGCTTCATGTCATTAATGAACATGTATATCACTTTAAACAGCTTTTAACCAAAGAAAAAAGATAGTGATTTTCAAGTACAGTTATTACCACCTTGCTTCACTCCTTTTGAGGAAGAATTAAGGGCTTTTCGAAATGCTACAGTCTGGCAATTTCTGGGATAATGTGCTAAAAATACTGGAAAGGTTGCTGTTCTATCATCTAGGACACAGATAATCTTTTCTTCTGGGGAATATTTGAATTAAAATTAAGCTCATGTTGCATCAACAAAAGTCTCCCTCTCTCAGTGTTTTAAAGCAGTAATTCTACGTGGTATTACTGATTGTGAATGACTCTGGCTTTAACTAAGTAGCACTGCTCATCAGCAAAGCAGTGTAGCAAGTATGATGAACATCAGCATCAAAAATCTTGCCCAGGAGAGAAAAGTGAGAGCACTACAAGAACTTTATGCATGTGGCACTTTTGTGGCACTGATGGTAAATTCCAGTTCATTTCTGTTAGTGACATTACATGAACACATTCAAAATAACATGTTTTAAGAAAATGTAAATCTGGGGGCTATCCATATTAATTTCAGAAAGAGGGATTTCTCTGATTATAGGTGATACATGTATTGTGCTAAGAGCTGAAAAAAGCAAAAATACAAAGCAGATGATGTATGATTTATGAAATAAATGGATTTCAGCATGCTACTAAAGAAGGAACAGCAGAGAAAACATCTTGCAAATTGAGAAGTTAAGAATAACCAGTGGCAAAGGTTTCTGCTCAAGTAAAAGACTGTCAATTCAGTTCCTTAGAACTGAAAACACAGCTAGAAGGTAGCAATGGAAGTAACTGGTTAACAGCAAGAAGGCAGCTCTCTGTGTCTCTGAATGGTAGAAAAATGCAAAACCACAGCAACCAAAACGAGTAAGCTCAAGTGAATTTTTATTTTGTTTTCCTATTCCTCGTTCAGAGCCACTTAGGGTAATGCACAAGCTGGGAGAATTCTCGTCTCCACATAAACTCTATAGATGTCCTTCCTACGTCTTTCTTCATGGAAGGAATGAGTTACAATAAATAAAAAGGCTGCTTCACAGGACAGCTCTGCTTCCCTGCCTGTATATTCCACCACACAGGCTGCCAGACAATAGAGAGTCCCTCAAGCAAGGTTTGATATTCTTTACATTCAGCAATGAGTACATGTGGCCCAAAACTGGAGAACTAGAATATGAAGTTTTAGATTATATCAGCTGTGGTGCAGCGAATGAGGAATTGATATCTCCAGGGGAGGCACACAGAAGGTCTTTAATTTGACTCCTGTAGTTATATCGACAAAGTGCTGCTTTCACAGCATTAAATACTTGATTGATTCAATTAATGTGTGTCATGTTAGATTATAGTTATTTGATGTTTCTGATGTTTTATTTATCTCCATAAGAAAATAAAACAGAGGCTTTTAAAATTGCATTAGTCTAAAGAATGGCTAGTGATTATAAAAAATTTCCCCTGAAACAGTAGAAGTACAGGAGTTATCCCATAATCTTGGTATTTGTATCTGGTTATAAACATACCAGTAACCTTTATGTATATGATTCTAGCTATGCTGCATGTTCTTTTCCTGTGGCAGCTGGCACTCCAAGCAGCCTCTCCCAGATGCCCCAGCTAGTCAGCAATGCCACCTTCCCCCAGGCTGGCAAGAGGCAAAGCTGCCAGTGCCTGGGCAGACGCTCCTGACCTGAAGCTACCAAGAAGTCAGGCAAGCTGAAACGGTTTGAAATGCATCATTTCTCTTCTCGCCCCGAACACCGAACACAGCTGTTCAGGGCACATCAGCAGCAACAGAGGCAATGATGGGTGGGAGTCTTCTTGGCGAGACCCAGTCTGCACAGCGAGTGCTGCCCATCTCAGTGGCCAAGAATTGCACTTCACCTACTGGATAATTTTAAATGAGCCTGGAAGAAGACAGCCACTGCAGGCTTTCAAACCATTTTGCTCACGTTTCTTCCTCTCTCTCTCTGAGCAGCTTATTTTGAAAATCACAAAGACCAGTGTTACAGCTACATGGAACTTGGAGCAACTTTGAAACTTTTAAGTCATTCTAATAGCTTTATCTTCTAATCTACAATGCTTTAAAAAGGTAAGAAAAATGAGTAGTTTTAAATCAGTGCACTTTCACTCTGCCCACAGAGTTGATTTACATGTATTTAGTTTTAGCCTTCTTTAATCTGGGAAAAAGCATGCGGCAACAATAGCAGTTTTTCATTTTTACAGATATATTTTTTACCTACTCTTGAACTCTCAAAGAAATAAAATCAAAGGCCTTTCAAAGCAGAACTGCCTGATTTAGATATTCTGGCTGCAGATGTGCACGAAAACACAAAATAGCTTTATTCTTATCACCCTTTGGTGATATGCCGTCCTTCAAGAGCAAAATGAGAACAAGAATATCCAATGTTACATTAAAAGATTAATCTTGGAAGATTATATGAATAACAAAGAACTGTTTCAATTCTCTCCTAAATTAGAACTTTATATTGTTTCCTTAACCTGTAAAAATAGATACAGTTTACCAAAAAAAAAAAAATAGAAAAGGGCTGTAACTTTTCTCTGCTACATGAGAGGATACTGTTCCACGATCATTCTTTGACTTTGGAAGAAATAGTAGAATCAAAATAAGCATTTTAGACAGAAAAAAAGCAATTTTAGTTATTAGCATTTCTCTTCCATTCAAATTCCCCCTCTAGTCATACCGAGTTTTCAATACATCAACACAATTTCTAATTATACTTTTGCCAAGCCAACCCTAAGTTTTTATTTCATACAGTTAATATTGATGAATTTTTCAGCCTTTAATTCTTAATCAAAATCTCCAAAATAGAAACAAAAATCACCTAATTATACCACTAGTATAATTACTTCACTGTTATACTTATTTGAATTTTGCTAATACAATATTAGACTAAAATTGCACTTTTCATTATATTTAAACTTTTTGTTTGTAATCACGAAGTGGTGGTTGTCACCTGCTTTGGAACAGGATCCAGCAAAAATCTGTACCTTGAAAATGTCACACATACGGAACATTAACTTATCTGAAATATATCTTCCTACTGTGGGTCATCCTCTTTTAGTATGTTCTTTTTTTTTTTTCTTTCACCACTTTTCATGCTTCAGTGAGAAAAATAAATTAGAAGTCCCCAAATAGAAAAATGTCTTAAACTAAAAATACATAACACCAACTCAATGGATGGATGAAGAAGCTCTCAGTGTTCAACACTAGACCCAACACATGGCTGATACAAATCAAGGCTGCTGCATTTCAGACCTCCAATTCTTAAATTAGCCATTCTTGCCCCCTTTCCTTTGCGCTACTCAAGAGTGGCAAGCCACTGCAATGGGCTAGAAAATTAAACCTATATAATAGCTTTTTCAGGGGAAGGAAGGGATGCTGCAACAGTTCCCAAAAGCAATAGATCATGCTGAGGCAAGGGTATTAATTTCCTTTTGTTGATTCTTCAGCATAGAATCACAGTAAACCCTTGCAAGATGAAAGTGGCAGCCATAAAGGAAGACAACACATCAGACATCTCTGCAGTCTAGTCACCTGGCAGACATCAGAGCGTATCCCTGTTTTCCAGAATCCCTGGCTACTCAACTCGACAGTCACTTCACGTCTCATTGTGTTCTTCTGCCGAATTTTCTGCAGTGCTTCCTAGACAGGAAGAAAATTGAGAAAATGAAGAACTTTCTAAAACAAAGCAGCATTAAAGCACATGGATGCATTTACAATATTTAAGGTTCACTTTTGGCAAACAGTTTCTAAACTAGTCCAAATCTTCTAACTGTCAGCCAGACTGGTGGATGTGCTGGAGTACAGTGCAGATATAGGCCAAGAAGAGAACGCAGGTGACTACAGTTTTTGTTGCAGATGACAAAACAAACCAGTTCTACTTGTACCTCCAAAATGATATATATACAAGCAAGTTAAGATGCTTACAAGGAAAACACCTTTGCTACTGTGCAATCTCTTCATTCAAGTCTGTGTCCATGAGTATTGCTAGTTTGAAGCACTCAGTAGGAGTAAGGTATTCCACAGATTACATAAAAGAAAGGTCTAGTTACATGATCCCAGCTACTTCTAATACATAGGTCGCTCCAAAAGTAATGCCTCCTATTTATTTCCATTGAAACTACAACAGACACAAAGAGCACAGTAACACTTTGATAGAGCATATCTCAGCTACAGAACACTAATTTTCAACACAGTCACCACCATTAACTATGCATTTTCACCAGCAATGAATAAGAGCCTGCACGTTGTGCTTGTAAAAATCTGCACCAGTGGAGGTGACCACCGTTGCAGTCGCCACTGCTGCAATGCATCACCCAATCCTTACTGTGCTCACAGCCACTGCTGGGTCTCCATCAATGTTCAGCAAACGTCAATGAATGCCAACGGGTGCAAATTTTTTCTACATGGAGGAATTCAGTTCCACCCCTTTGCTTCTTCCACACTCCCATGTCAGATGCCATTGTGTCAGAGTGCCCCTCTGCTGCCGTTTGGCAACAAAATGGAATGGAATATTGGTGGGAAGGTTCAACCTCTACTGCTATACCACCAACATCTGCCTCTGACGTTGTGGGCCAACAACATAACATAGGAGGCATTACTGTTGGAGTAACCTCATAGTTCCACTCACTATTGCCAGTACCTCTAGTCTGGGAAAAGGTATTCACCGATCCTTGAGCCTATTACGATGAAATCTACCAATATTATTACAATTAGGGAATTAAAATGTTTAAAAATCTGTTTTGCCTTGGCCACAGGTTGTTTGGTGTCGTGCCAACAGTTTTTTTGTTTGTATAAACTATGAAATGGATGCTCAGCTTCTCTGACAGAACCATTTTTAAGAAGCATTTTCTGTAAAAATTGAATGAGAGAAAAACAGCTAAAATAAATCACCTTCAGATCAGGATCTCCTCATTCCAATACTACCAAGTCCCTGGAGTATGCAAGCTCTCCACACAGCATGCACTTAAGCAAAGACTCCCCTCCCCAGTGCTCTTCTCTCTCCAGTACACAAAACTTCTCAAAGCTGCAATCCATCTTCCCTCTCCTCCTTTCCACTACAGGGCACCTGCTCAAAGCTGTCTCTTCCCAGTTCCCAGTCTGAAGCCTGAGAGCATCTCTGGGCAGGAATGGGCTTTGCTTCCTGCTCCGCAGAGGCTCACAGAACTGTTCCAAGAGGCACATCTATCCAGACAGTTCTATCAAAACTATTTCTAGACAGTACTGAAATGTCTAGCATAGGAGGATAGTTAGCCCAGGCTCCTTTTATATTCAATGAAGGGGGATAAACTGCTTCAAAAAACGCATTTCTCTCTCCACTGACTTCAAAGTGAGCCTTAGAGTCTCAACTTATGCACCTGCTGTAAGCACTCAAACTTAAGTTAGAGGTATAAAGCCCCTAGGCACAACCTTGTCACAAACAACACCACGCAATCACATGGGGGTGATGAGGGCAGACAGGTGCTTACAGCTCTGCGCCCTTTCAGCATCATCTGAAACCTGCATTTCAAGGCTGTGCCATTGGGTGTTTTCCAACAAGTGCTACAGTGCTTGCTGTATTTTCAGGCTGACTGTCTCAGGAGCACTCCAGCACTACACGTAACACATGACAATCTTTAAAAGCACAGACACAGGCTAGGTGCAGCCCTACAGCTCCTACGTTATTGACACTCCATTGGAAAAAAGCACAGGTTACCCTCACATGAAGCTCCTGCTTCAGCCCCACACACCTCTCTGATTGCAGACAAATACTTGAGAAACCCACCATCCTAGATAACAGTCTGGAAACAAAGACCGGAACACCACACAGTCAGTGATAAATAACAAAGCAGCATTTTATCTTTTGAAGTAAAACTATCACTCCCCCTACAACGAACCCATTACAATTTTACATATGAATGATCCATTAGGCCCTAATAAAAATGCCCATAACACAATGGTCTTCCCTTCCACTTACCCTCCTCTGAGAGGGGAAAGCTGTAGCAAAGATAAAAGCATCTCCTTCCAGATGAAGAAAATTTCTCCATAAAGATTTTTTCACTGGTGAGTTTTAACATTTACATGGAAGGAAGGCAAGAACTTACTTAATACCAACATAAATAAAATGTTAACTAAGTCTCTTGCTCATGCAACAGCATAGTGTGCTCTGCAGTAATAATAAAAACAGATACACTGTCAAACATATCAAACAGCTACCACAACCACAGCTACAGAATTAGTAAACTAGAGATAACTGAAATAATCACCAGGCTTCTTAATAAACGAAACCACAACAGCACTTAATTCCATCCCAATACTGAAGTAGTCCATTTCTCTTCAATGTATTTTTTACGTAAATTGTTCAAGTAAGAGCACCTGGTAGACAAACCATCAGACAAATGCAAAGCTTTAATCCACGATCTTAAGTGATGGATACGTTAGAGCAGGCTACTGTAGTCTACATTTAGGTGACTATTTTTCTCATTTTTACTCCCAAAAGGCTAAGCATTTGCACTTAGGAAGTGCTTACTGCTCACCACCTTGAGGGGAAAAAAGAAAGATAAAAGACAAAAACTTGAAACACACCTCATTTGTCATTGAAGTCTACTGAAAATAAAAACCATCAGATTATTGCAATTGTTTTTAAAATGTTCTGTCTACCACTCAAAGATCTTAAGGAATTCACTAAGATTGCCTATTAAATTAGGGTATAAAACTATGTGGAACTGCAGCAGTTTTTAATCTCAAAAGAGAAATGTTTAAAATTATGAAGCACTTAAAAGAGCATTCTAAAATGAAAAGTCTTTCTCTATTCTGATTCCTGAAACCACTAAAGGCAAGGGCTGTAAAGAAGTTATGGTTCCACAACGATCATTTTCTGTAATTGTGTAAAAAACTTGCAGTACTGTGGGAGTTTAAAAAAGGAAAAAATCCATTCACTAGTGAGCAAAGATAAAAATAAAATATGTATTAACAGCCTGAAAAGAAAACCTTTTGTGAAGGATTTCTATTGTTTCCATAAAAAGGGCAGTCATACAGCTTCACTCCATCCTGAGTTACCATGCCCAATTATCAGATCCAGGAAGGCCCAGCATACCTCTCTCTGTGATAATTTCTGTTTATCAGCTTGTTTGACTTTGGGACTGTTAGCTAGCAGGTGACGCAGCTTCACGTAACTCTTCCACAGCTTCTGGTATCTGAAGGACAAAAGCAGAAAACAAATATTTTAGTCAATACAGCAGAATTCTCTTGAAGTTTGGCCTTCTGAACTAATACGCACACACATATCTATAGGAATGTTTTTGCTCCAGAAAAATCTTCGAGTGTTTCCCAAGAAAGGCAGCAACGTCTCTGCAGTTGTTACGGAGATGTGAACACAACAGCAGAGAAGAGGAATTAGCGAGCAGTGTGAGGTGAACAGCAAAGCTCAGGGCAGAACCCAGGTCTCAGATACCACTCATCCCCACACCGAAGTACCACCTCTCCCCACTGAAAAGACTTGCCCACAGCGTGACATCTCAATTCAGGCAGGTGAAAGCTCCCTCTTCATAAAATTATCCATCACTCACTGAAGAGCAGTAACCTTTGCCAAGAGGTGTTTGTCTTTACGCTGGCTGAAACATTTCAGTGAAGCACATGACAAAAAGGCCTACCAGTTGTGAGCAGCACATGGGCATTTTGTGAATAGTGACGTTTCATTCCCTGTGGAAACTTAAAGCCAAGTTTTCTGTGGCTAGAATATATGTAATTTTTCTGGTTTTATCTAACCACCTTGCCTGTTCATATATCGAGGGTGTGTAACTACACATGAATTTAGGTAACAACTCCTCCATGAAAGTCCCCTTGTGATCTAGAAGTGATTTTCACAAATGAGGCTGTTTCAGCCCCAAATGAGAACTTGAGATTATAAAGTACAACATACATTTTACAACTAATACCAATTTACTACTACAGAACCAATTGTATTACTGCAGTTATGTTTGAGAAATAAGAAACAGATGACAATATGATAAAATGACAAAAATTCTGTATTAGACCCTCACAAAGAAAACATACTACAGAAAATTCTCTCCTGGGCATTATACATTTCACATATACACCAGAGTTAAGCCTGAGATTTATGACAACATCACAGAGGTCTTTCACAAAAATTGTTTTATTCTTTTAAAAAAGGAAAAGTCATAGAAATCTTAAAGATAGTTAAAATACAAAATGTTGGAAGAGTATTTAAAAATTTAAAAATGTATTTAGAATACAAAAAGTTCCGTGGTTTTACACTATTTCCAATTCGGAAATTCAGCATCAACACAGAGGCGGTTCATTCTCATTCAATTTTCTTATAGTTTAAAAAAAAAAACACCTTAATGATGAAGAAATTAAAAGTTATGTCCACAGTCAGAAAGAAAGTATGTTACTGCTTATATAAGCTGTCACTATTCCCACTCCTGTGATTTATCTGCCATTAACATGCAAGTTTAAGTTCACATATCAATTTTTTCTTGTTCTCAACATATCAAAGCTAATAAAAAGATGTCAACAGCGTGCAGAATTTAGCAAAATCTGTATAATTAAGTTAGAAGCCTTTCAGACTAAGAAGGTAAAGTTTTCTTCAAATAAATGGAAAAGAGCACTCCTATACATGTCCTTGACAACACAGTGAAGTAAGAAAATTGCTGATGTTATAAAAATGTCTAGGATATTAAATCTAAAATTCCCAGAGTTGTATAAGAATTTGTATGTCATACATTCACATGGGAGTGACTGGGCTTCAAAACTGCAGGTTAAATTAAATGTCTTTAAATAACATTGGAGGAAAATTCAAGAGGAAAATGACAACCTTAACTATACATACATAAGAGATGGACTCTATTTTCTGTCACCATTCAGAAAAGAAATCTGTGAATTACTGGAAGAGTTTCCTGAAAGTATCAAATCATTACAAAAAAATTGTGAACAAAACCCAGAAAACACTTTTAAACCACTACACAAATTAGTACAGAAACTTTTCCCTGCTCTTCCTGAACTTGTTTCCCTCTCCACTCCTTCACTATGCTCCTATCTCTATGTAGAGATAGAAAAGGTACAGACAAAAGTAGCATGGCTGCAAAAGCTTTCATGCTAGGAAAAAAGCAGGTGGACCCAACCTTTCAAGTCATAAAAAGAGACAACGAAGAAGGATATGACAGGGTGCAGAGAAAATTAAGTGCCATGAAGAAAGCAAACAGAAAATGGCTACACTACACATTACTAGATGTAAGAGCTGAAGAGCATCTAATTAAGATGAGTAGCTGCTCTGAAACAAAAGAAATCAGTCATTTTTAATACAATGTACAACAGCACTGGGGAAGTGATTGCCTAGAATCCTCTCCCTGTCAGCAGAGAAAAAAGGTTCAAGCAGTGATTTGCAAAATTTAGTGAAGGTAGGTTCACTCAGTGCTGTTAAACAGAATGATCTATACACCTTATCTAGCTCAGAAGTCCATATACTACAGAGCCTGAGGAAGGATGGTTTTTCCACTTTTTCTGTTAAACTATTCTCTCTAACAAAAAAGACAACTGGCTACTCAAGGAAATAACACAGAGCTAGAGCAACCTTTGGTCTGACCAAGAAGAGTTATTCTCAGGTCGAGAAACTTCATATTGCACGTGCACCAGAAGATCTTGAACTAAATCAGAAAGATTATTTCTCATTCTCCACTACATAAAAGCTAGTGTTCAATGTCATATGCACTAAGCTTTATATCAGGCTTGATAAGCATACCTACATCACAAATGACAACAATAATGAGTTTCTTAGTAGAAGACGGAAGGAAAAGCATCTTACTGAGGATCTCCAGCGTAGCTGAGTTGAGCTGGTCGTATCCCGAAGTGGACAATAATGGGGAAAGTAATTACATCAGGATTGAACTGTTCACGGTCCAGTTGATCAATACGAACTGAGCTGGGTTTCTAGGAGAAAAACAAAATATACCTAATTGACAACAGCTCCACAGAAAATCTATTGTCTCTAGGCCATATTGTCCAGGAACCACAAAGCAGCAATATTCCAAGTTTATTAGAATACACATAAAACTAATCCTTTATATTATAATCAATATTTGGCAATGGCAATGATTGAAATAAAGTTAATTGACTAAGCTCTCCCACAGAAAAAAGAGAAGACTATTTTCATTTCAAAAGTTAAGAAATCTACAGTTTGACTACTTCTGAGAACCTAAAGCAGCTTTATTTGGTTGAGCATCACCTTGGAAATAAAATGAGAATTAGAATTCTGGCACCCTCATGCCTGAGCACTTCCCTAATATCAGGTTACCTCTCTAATTTTAGTTCTCTTCCCAATTTCTCAATGTATGTGAAGCCATTATTAGATCAATTCAATCACGCAGGCTAAATAGCACAAGAAAAAATTAGAAAGTGTCATCCTAGGCTGAAGTGTACAATGAGAAATATAGTTTTCTATAATGAGAAGACGTCTGTCCTTTTTACACTTCAAAACAAGTTTTTTTTATAGTTATGAAGGACAGCATAAGAGGAAGTGACTTTCACTTCACCTTTAAATATGCAGAAAATGAGTAATTACATGTCACTGTAGAAGACATACCCCTTACAGAGCTCTTGATCACTTATCTAACATTTAAAGAACTCTGTCAAAGTTGCAGTTTGTCTCAAAGTAAATATTTGCTCCATTACCTTCCAAGCTGCTTTGTTACATGCCTGCTTACTCCCCACTTCACAATCAGCTGTATGAGGCCAATATTTTCTGCTTGTCTGAGGTTTCAGAAAAAGGATATTACTTCTAGTTACCTGCATCTCAAAACTTCTAATTCAGCATTGTGAACTTCTCAAAGATGAGTTTCAGAATTACAGAAACAGCTCCCACCATTCTCTTCACAAAACAATAAGACTTGTGTCAAGAACAAAGCTTTCACCCTTCAAACCACCTCCAAAGAACTGTTCACAGGAATCATTTTCTGCATGGATAAGCAAAACCAATTCTAGAAATAAAGGCAAAACTCCTCGGGTGGCAAAACTTCCAATCTATTCTAGAAAAAAAGATTACCTAAAACTTGAGAATTTCAGACAGAGAAACATTTACCAAGGGAAAAGTGGTTATCAGCTTCCCTTTGGACATGATGACAGAAGACAGCTACATTTTCCCAATCAAAATAAACAAATAAATAAAATTCAAGTCAGTTAGCTGATGCTTGCAAGTTTTAAAAAAGAGAAAAAAAGGTTTTCCCCACAGCACTTCCAATAAAAGAGGAACAGGACAGCAAAACCTAACAAAAAACATGGAGAGGATTTCCAGCAGGCACAAAGTAAGTAGTTCTCTAAACGAGAGCTTAAATGCTTAAATTCTTGAAAATTTAGTATATCTGGCTTTGNTTTTTTTTTTTTTTACAAAGTCTAACTGAAAAATTTGGGTGGGTTGGGGGTGGAGGAAGTGTTTATCTTTACAAAAGTTGCTTGTTTTTCT
This sequence comes from Penelope pileata, assembly GCA_013396635.1. NCBI lineage: Eukaryota > Metazoa > Chordata > Aves > Galliformes > Cracidae > Penelope > Penelope pileata. The sequence goes on along the minus strand of WBMW01006461.1, from coordinate 991,776 downwards.
CCTCTTAACATCAGGAATGAGAAACCTTTTCTTTTTTTTAACCTATTTTTAAAAAAATAATCTTATTTCACAATGACTCCTCTGAGAATCAAAAGGCAAAATACGATTAATAGAACATGTTAACAATAATTACACTGTATGTATTGGTTAATAAACATTATGTTAAGGTTACAATGTTTTCCTATTCAAATATTTCACATTTTTAGACACCTACAGTGAAGCAACCTGATCCTCGAAAGTAAGGGAGAAGAGGTTTCAACACACCTGTAAGGAGGGTGTGTGTGAAATGTGGGCTCAGGATCACTCAAAAATCAGGCTGTGACAGGCCAAGACACTGACCGAGTTCTGTCACCCAGTTACGCAGTTGTGAATGTGCTCATAACAATGAGGACAGAAGAACTCCTTAAGACTTGATGACAGTTGTTTCTTAGCAATTGTGGAGGTTATGAGAGAGGTTCAACTATGCTGCGTGTCCCACGCACCCCAGGTGAACAGCAGCTTACCTTTCGTGCTGCTTCTGAAGGTTAATTAGCAGCACCATAAAGAAATACACAGTATGAAGCGTGTACCAGCAAACAGAATGTAAGTAAATCAGATGTTTTTCTTCCTGACTTTATCCCTCTCTTCTTTTTAAAGGGCTGTCAGAGACCATTTAGTAATCACAACCAGAACCCTGCCTTTAACACCTCCTCCAAACCCAAGAAATTCTAACAGAACAGAGGCCCATTATCTTTGTTTCCTATTCCAAACCTCATCAGTCAAGGCTTTGTTCATAGCAGAAAGCATGGCTGGAACTGCATGCAGATGTAGTACAAAAGTGTGTTAAAAATATATGGATTTGCACTGGCAGAAAAAGCAGCAGCATTTTGGAAAGAAAGATTGAAGTATTAAAAAGGATTAAAATCTGAACCTTTAAATCTCTTCTAAAAATTTTCACTGAACTAACGAAACACTATGAATAAATTAAATAGTTATAAATAATGCTGAACTATTGTTAGTGGTTAAGTGGGACATGTGCCTATCATTTTTCCCCCTCTATCATGCATAAATACACTTCATATTTTATAAAAGATAAAATACACATAGAAAAATTGGATCTGTTCAAAAGGAAAATTATTTCTGAAGTGACATTGTGGAGGAAAGCAGCAAAATAAAATTTAGTGTTTTTACTTTGTTGTGTCAAGAGGATAAAATTGAATTGAAAAGCTGTCATTTTCTGAAAGTTTCACATTGTCTCTCTAATAGAACTGTTTTATCTTCTAACATTGGTAAAATGCATAGAAAATATTTTAACACTATTTATCACTTACTTTCATACTCAATTGAACATGCTGCAATGAAAGATCCACAAACTAACAAAAAATCATCGTGATCTTCTTCAGATAGAAGTTTGTTGTAAGGAAGGCATTATAACATGACAGCATTTCGAAGTGTTGCAGATTTCTTTTATGATTACATATTTTGATGTCCATACATCTTTAAAAACATCTTGTAGAATGCAAAGTTTGTCAGTAAAAATCACACAAAATCTCAAAGTTAACACTATCACTCAAACTGAGTTGCCTTGTGCATGAAGACATTTACAGTTCTTTGAGTGATGCAAAAAAGGAGCATAAATGCATATCCTCATGCTAAACAAAAAAGACCAAGTTTTTCAGCTAGCTGAAGTCGGTGTATCTTCAGCAAAGTTATGTTAGCGTATATTGTTCAGATGCTGAAGACTTCACACTACCAAGTATTTTGTATCACAGAAACCACAGGCAATGTTAAGTTGAGCAATTAAGGCTAACAATCCCTAGCATGAGATTCTACCTTGGTTTTAATCATCTCATGTAGAATTTTCCACACTGAGAGTTCACATGTATTCTGTATTTCACATTCCCACACATGGTCCTGTTTTCCTTTTGGTGTAGGAAGTTTTAGCCAGAACAATAAATACCGAATGAAATCAAGGAAAAAATAAATTAATCTGACAAGTCACAATTAACTTGTAATTTACTAAATGTAACGCTACCATACTTAAAAACAGAGGCTTGAAATATATATTTACGAAAGTGCCATGCCTTCCATTTGGGGAGAGGTTCTTCAGTTAAATTTCCCTTTAGGCAAGACTCGATCTCATTTTTTTTTATGGACAAGTTGAGAAATTGTGCAATAATTAAAGGTGGAAAATGAAGTCAGAGAAAGAAAGGTCTTAACAACAGAGAAAGCTGCAGCAAAGTCCAAAAAGTGAGGGCCAAAGCATGCCCCTATTACTGAGATACCATCTCTGCGATGTTGCCTAAGATGATGGCAAACATAAGTCTGCAGCTTTTTGTGGGTGTCATTTATTCTTGTGACCCACATTTCTTAAGCTTGAAATTCAGAAAAATGGGCTATATCTACACATACACTGAAGTTGAAAGAAGCCAAGAACTTATGTTTTAAATACTAACTGTTCCAGAAATTACAAGGCTCTTTGGTTTCAAGTTTGGCCCTGGAAATTAATGTATGCATTCATTTATGTACACAAAATTCTTCAGTGTGAGTGACAGCAGCATAAGAAATGATGTGGGGAAAAAAAATCACACAAAAGCAGAACCCTTTCTAGATTTAGGGCAGAATCCATAGAGAGCACATTAAATAGAGGTAGAGTGTCAAAAGAGAAACATGAAAGAAAATAGCAAATAAATACTAATTCTCTGGTTCTATGTCAGTGAAAATGCAATGAGATCATGTATATATGGACTGTTAGAGAAAATACAAAAGCATAGGAGCAAATTACATTTTCCTGTACTTAAAATAGAGCTATTCCTTTCAATGTGCACATTGAAACAGTGCTCCTCTGGACATCTGCCCTTTGGCAGGGCAAAGGGTACAATTCTTCCGAGGGTTGGAACAATACAATAAACTGTTTCTATGGCAATCTGCAGCTGTCACGGGTCATCTTTGTCCTTTGCAGCTCAAACTCTACAAGACTCTCTGAAACAAGACATATACATGTCATAGAGTTGTTAAGATAACGGAATTATTTGTTCTACCATGCCAGGGCTGGTAACAATCATCCCTTTGCATTCTTCGGCATATTTCTGCCATTCCAGCTCTTCCCACTGAAGCATGTTGGCAATCTCCTCTTCAGGCACCAAAGCTTTATTGCATCGTAACAAGTAGAGAAGAATCTGATGCATTGACAGTACTTCTTTCCCTCCATCTTAAAAACATAATAAATAAAATGCATTTCAGATATTCACTCCTAAAGCACAAGGAAAACAAAATATGCAGCACATAAAATACTCAAATGAGCAAAACAAAATGCAAAATGTTTAAGCAACTTCACAAATAAAGCACCTGCATAAATACTTCTTTGCTAAACTGGAAGCAATAATGGTAACAGGAGCAAGGACAACAGTTTCATCATACCCTAACACTGAAGTTTCTAACTTGCCTGAAAAAATTCTAAATGAGTAGACAGAACAAATCAGTTACATTGTCCAGTTATGTCTTCCTTTTCACAATTCTATTATTCCTTTTACAACAAAAGTTAAAAAGTCTGTAAGGCATCCAGGCAGCCTTTTTTAAGGACCACTCAGAATTTTATGGGATACTTTTGGATGAACGTAGTAAGTTATCCTTGCATTTTGAATTCATCTGCGGTGCTTACATGCTGCACCTGCAGTAATGAAGACTAAAGAGTCTCATGCTGTCTTCTGTCACTAAATGAATCAAGCGCATGTGAAAACTGCTAAATACTCTGAGACCTCTGGAAATATGCACAGCAAAGGCTGCTTGCAGGAAATTAAGACAGCATAATAAACATCTGATCAGTTCCAGGCAGCCTGTTACAGCTGTCAACATACAAACAGCAAAAGATGAGTGATAGTCCTGACAGAACCCCACCCAGAAGACGCTGACTACTCAAATTCAGTATGCCTGCTCATTTGCATAAGAATCACAGAATCACAGAACTTTAAGGGTTGGAAGGAGCCTCAAGAGATCATTGAGTCCAACCCCCCTGCCAAAGCAGGTTCCCTACAGCAGGTCACACAGGTAGGTATCCAGGCGGGTCTTGAACATCTCCAGGGAAGGAGACTTCACAACCTCCCTGGGCAGCCTGTTCCAGTGCTCCGTCACCCTCACCGTGAAGAAGTTCTTCTGCGAATTGGTGCTGAACTTCCTTCGCTCCAGTTTGTGGCCATTTCCCCTTGTTCTGTCCCCACAGACCACTGAAAAGAGATTGCCCAAGTCCATTTGCCCCCCACACTTCAGATACTTGTACACATTGATCAGATCTCCTCTCAGCCTTCTTTTCTCAAGGCTGAACAGACCCAGATTACTGAGCCTCTCCTCATAAGGGAGATGCTCCATGCCCTTTATCACCTTCATGGCCCTCTGCTGGACTCTTTCCAGGAGGTCCCTGTCTTTTTTATACTGGGGAGCCCAGAACTGGATACAGTACATGGAGACAGACATGTTACTACAGTGCTCTAATTCTGAAGGAGGAGGTCAGAGAGATTTGTGCCAACAATGGGGAGTTAATCCACAGTTATGGAGTCATCTACAAGTTTCATCCACCACAGAGAGAAAGAGCCATCCAGTCCTGCCATGTACTGCTACACACACAATAAGGAATAGAGAAAAATTAAAGCCTTTGAGTGACATGGAGGATAATGCCACAGCATAAGGAACATGACTCCAGCACACATGAAGAGTCTTGCAGAACCACAGCGTCACAACAGTGTTGTGCAAGATGCCTTTCACAGGACACTTGAGGGAACAAACATTTCTGTTCTAGTTGGTATTGCAGCACTGCACTGTAAAAGAAAAGATGACAGGGAATGACATATCTTGGCCTCCTAAAACAATCTCATTGAACAGTGTGCCCTGGCAGCCAAAAGGGCCAACCGTACCCTGGGGTGCCCCAGGCTCAGCACTGCCAGCCGAGTGAGGGGAGGGATGGTCCTGCTCTGCTCTGAGCAGCCTCACCTTGAGCACTGTGTGCAGTTATGGGTGCCACAGTATGAGAAGGACTGAAAACCATTAGAGTGTCCAAAGGAGGGCTACAAAGATGGTGAAGGGTCTGGAGGGCAAGGTGTATAAGGAGCGCCTGAGGTTCCATGGTTTGTTCAGCCCAGAGCAGAGGAGACTGAGGGGAGGCCTCATGGCAGCCTATAGCTTCCAAGGGGTGGTGCTGATCTCTGTTTTCTGGTGACAGTGACAAGACCTGAGGGAACGGCATGGAGCTGTGTCAGGGGACGGTCAGGTTGGGTGTTAGGAAAAGGTTCTTCACCAGAGGGTGGTTGGGCCCTGGTACAGGCTGCCCAGGGCAGTGGTCATGGCACCAAGCCTTCTGGAGCTCAAGAAGCACCATGAATAAATCCAAAATTGGGAAAATAAACCCCAAAGCTCAACAGAAACAGAAAATACTTCTGAAGAGCTACAGAGACATTTTTGAAGTAAACTTTTCCTTCAAATTAAAGAGGGATTCAATTCACTAGACTTTCGTCTTCGTGAGCTAGTTTATATCATTATGCAAGATGTAGCCCATGTCCAACAATCACAGAAACAACAAATAGCCTTACAAACTGACACTTGTAGAGGAAGGGCACAGGTTGTTATAGACAGCTGTGCTAAACAGTAATTCAGATACCAGATCTTTCTTGAGTCAAAAAATGCAGTAGTTGGGAACTCAAAATAGTTTAATATTATTTTATTCTTTAGTATATTTTTCATCATAAAAATCTATGACAAAAGACAATACAGCAACTATTCTGCATGCCATACATCTCTGACACTCACTAAACCTGAAATGATTCACTCAAAGCTTAGAGCTACTCCAAGGTCTGCCTCTGCAAGTATCTCACGCTGAAAATGTAGGTGGTGAGGCACTAGAACAGGTTGCCCAGGGAAGCTGTGGATGCATTCAAGGCCAGGTTGGATGGGGCCCTGGGCAACCTGACCTAGTTGTCAGCAACCCTGTCCATGGCAGGGCATTGGAATTAGACGATCTTTAAGGCCCCTTTCAACTTAAGCCATTCTATGAAAATTTGACATCCTAAAACTCAAATTTTCAGACCATATTAGAAAAACAAGAAAGAAAAGTAGACAGAATGAGAAATCGATTTCTGTCTTTAAGGAGGCAGTTAATGGCTGTGTGGGGATCTGTTGTGCCAGTGTACTGTCTTTGAATAGACACAAATAATGTTTTGCAAATATATCTGAAGGACATGGATTCCCACTCTCTAGAAATCAAAAGTCTCCAAGGATATTTCACAAAATAATATAAAATATATAGTTAATTAGAAATATGTCATCATAAAGATGCTAGAAATTAACTACACAAGCATAAATATCAAGAAAAAGTCATTTTTATAAAGAGTTAGAGAGCTGGGTACCTTAAAAGAGAAGCACAAAGGAATACATTTTAGACAGACTTATCCTTCCCTGTCAATAAATAATCCAACAACACAGAAAGAGCTGACTTGTGAACTAAAACAAAACAAATCAGAATACAAAAGGCCCAAAGTAACTGGAAAACACCCTCAAGCTACACAGTCCAGGCAGGTCAAACTTGTTCTCATTTTGTGATGAGGTCAAGTTAATCAGCCACATGTGGCTTGATGGCTTATTTTGTAAATTGCTTCAGCAGAACCAAATCAATGTTTGCTAGCAAGCCTCAGAGCTCTGCTTCTGATTGAATAGTGTTGTGTATCCAGGAAGGAACAACAATTAGAAATATAGTCATCTAGCCATCAGTACTCTCCACAGTAGCGAGCCAAACCTCATTTAGCTACAGCTATAATTAATATAACAACTAAGTTTCAAAGCCCAAAGCAGAGAGAACCTTCAGGCCACAGCCCTCTTGATGAAGACTGCTTCACATTTAATCTGCACCCTCTGTCCAGCAGCTGAGCACATCCTCCTTTCCACACAACCCTTTTGGAACAATCACTGGCAGCATCTCAGCAGGACACATTTTCAATGGAGCCATGACATTTATATCAACTGAAAGTCTGCCCTACTATCTTAGGATGTGTTAAATGCCTTTGTAAGCTTTTCACTCAAACTGAGCATAACTCTCTGCACTCAAGCTTGTCCTTGGCTGGCAGGCTGGGGTTGAACTGCATTCAAATGGTGTTTTTCTTTCATTGTTTTCTGCAAGGTCTAAACTTACATTAAAGAAAGAAAGAAGCGGAGCAACCTGTGCTCAGGGGTGCCTATCTTGCTGACTCTCAAAATTGCTCATCAATAATTTCAATGTAATCACATGACATATATCCTGAATAGCAGAGGGGACATGAAATTCAGTTTTATATGTGACAGTGTTTATTAGCACTCCTCAAAATCCTCAGCTCTGTCACAGAATAGGTCAAGAATGAGCCAGCACCACCTACAGTCACCACACAATAGGCAAAAGCTGGATGTGAAACCTGGCCTGTCCACTAGAGTTCTAGTGCTGACTAAACTACACACACCATCAGTGAGCATGAAAGACTTCACATGGAAGCACCAGTTCTTCACAACAACAGAACCATCTGACTTGCAATGAGTTTGTTTAAGATCTTATTACGTTACCTGGAAGAAATCTCACAAATCGTGGCATGAAGTGAAACCTGGGGCAGGAAACAGTATCATCTTCAAGTGAAGGACCTTAAATATGAATAAAAAAAAAACTCACATGGAAAATTTACTAACAGCAACATATTTGCAAAAGAAGAGAAAAAGAAGGAAACCCTATCCCAGATGAAATCAATGAACAGTGATTACATTTGAGAGGGCTTAAGTTTCAGACAGAAAAGTAACAAAATGCACAGATGAACAGAATAGTAACTTTTAATAGAAGTTTCCACATGGACATTTTCAAAGGAAACTACAACAACTTAAAGAATCTAAAAGCTATAGTACTCTACTTAAAACAGCAAAAAAAAGTCTGTTTTATATAGTTAATCCACTTAAATCTTAGAGGCATCAACACTAGTTTTTTATTAGTCCCTCCCAATTAGTGGTTTGTGGCTTTTTTCCTGTTACAATAACAAAGACAGTAAGGAGATTTCCAAGATACTATTTGTGTTTTTTCCTTCTCTATTTCATCATCCAAAGCCTTGCATGAAAATAGAAACAAAAACAGTAAGTACCTGACATTTAAAAAAAAGTATAATCGAACCAGTGATACAAAACAATATTTGAATACATTTAGCCAAAAAAGACAACACAAAACGCATGAAATTTGTATGCTCCTCTGTTTAACTACAAGTGCATCTCTATAGGCAAAGTCAAGGCAGCAAAACACACCTACAGTATCTGAAAGGAAATTCCTTTGAAATTTTCTTGGTTTTCTTTTAGACCAAGGGAAGGATCATTCCTGAAATTCTCCTTTGCCATAGTCTTCACAGGAACACACATTTTCACCTCATCAACTTCAAAACATTCAGCTATAATAACTTGTTTGTTAGCTTGTAAAAACAGAGGACAGCTTACCTAACACCTTGTACGTGACAATACCCTGCACACAATATTATCCAACATCAAAGGAGCAATAATAGTTACCATTCAATTAAAACAAACAGTTTTTCAATTAAGGAAGAAATCTACTTTATCTCTGAAAAAATAACGCGAGATTTTTGCATTTCAATTGCTATAACCCACAATAATGAACCTCAATGAATTTCACCTTCTTGAAGAACAAAGTGGAAGTTTACTCTTCTTGCTTAATACAGCTTTTGACTATTATTTTGAGGCCACTCCCCACTATTTTCTGTTTAAAACAATGAACATAGCAAAACAGAGGTTTATTTCCCAAAGCTCCAATTAACTACTCCTTTTTTTTTCTTGGTAAGTAAATGTTACCTTTAAGATTCCAGTCATAGAGCTCCAGAATATCTTTGAATAGATAACAGGAGAACAGCTCAAGACCCTTCACACAAAAATTCTGGGGAATAAAAACAAAACAGAACAGGTTTATGATTACATAACACTGTATTATAGATAATACTGCTAACAGTGTCTTCATATTTGCCAACTGCTAAACATGTGGCTTTGGAAACATTATTGATACATCTTTAATCATTTACTGTAGCACAGTGGTCTACAGAAAAGCACTGTGAAGAAAGCACTGTAATGAAGATTCTTTATGCAATGTTCAAATCCACTCCATAGGCAGAAATGATGAATCCGATAATTCACCATGCACCAAAACTCTTTCACTTGAGTAAGCTAAGCAGACAGTAATATTTCTGAGAAGAATCCTTTTCATAATTCCATTTCTCCTACATGCTCATATTAAAAGCTTACAAATCACCAGCTGTGGTATCATGATCACTTCTTCCATAGCAACAAATCAGCACAATGCAAATAGAGGATTATGACCTTAAGAGCCAGTGGTGGTAGGGGGAAAGATTCTTACTTATCAAGTAGGAAAGCAGTTCGTCCAAAAGCAAGGAGCTTTTAATCAGAAGTGAAGGAACTGTTTCTTTAAAAAGCCTTCCTGAACAAACAAGATCAGATCAGGACAGGATGATATAAGTTGCACATGTATGAAGATGGCTGTAACTTCCAAGCCCAACAACATAATTTTTCACAAGATGGTTTGAAAGCAGTGCTTTAGCAGCAGCTGTCTGACCAGAAGTTCCCCAAAAAAAAATTTAAATTCCCTTATTTGCTCTATAGCTATTAATTGTTTTGGAACAAGATTTGGAGACGACACCGCAGAGGAACAAGAAATGAACTGCATTGATCACACTAATCTTGCTGAGGAATTTCAGGGCTCTTGCATATATTTAGATGGTGTTGAACAACAAAAAAAGAGATAACTACAAAGAAAGATGTAACTATCTGACTGAAACACTGATCCTATCTTTGTAGTTAATATGCAAGGGTATTTCTGTACCTGTATCTACTGTTCCAACACAGCAATTTAATTCACAAATTGGCTTTACCAGGGATTAAATTGTAATAAAAAAAGCAGATTACGAACTGAATGTGCTTTGTTTGTATCCACTGGAAATTTGTTTTGGCAAGAGCTTATAGTAAGTACTGATAAGTGATCCTTAGAGCTTCACACTCAAGATTAAGTTTTAGCTCAACACTGACTTATGTGCTCCTGGCAAACTAGCACCTCCAATGCTTACTGTTGTCATATGTAAAAGAAGGATAATGCCTAAGTTGGCTCTCAGATAAGAGTATCTGGCATAACATACATAACTTAAAATGAAAAGAAGCTATGAGTATAAGCACTTCTTATTATTTGATTTTAATATATGATAGCCTACGTAGGTGGATTTATGCTAGTACCTCTGTGTGAAAATTCCTTTTCAGACATTCATTCAGAACATAGCCTGTCTCTTAGCGTCTCTCCACAAGAAGAGATTCTGAAGAGTTTAATCCAATAAGCACATCAACAACTCTTAACCCACTCTGACTTTTTGACTAATTATCCTTCTTACCTCAGGCATCATCTCCTCAATGAAATGAATTGTGTAGTCAATGTTAAATCTGATTACTTTGCATAGAGGAATCTGGAAAGAAAAGAGATTCAGCATGAAAAGCTATACAGTGTCAAATGTACAGTTAATACAATTTTGTATGCAAAGGTATTACTGTCTGCTGAAAAGGGCACTTACTAAAACAGCTGCTTAGTGGGATCATACAAAGACAGGAATGCAAGAATTTGCAAGTAACAATTCTAACCTCCACCTCAGATAACATAGGGCTGACAGGAGGGATGGTAAAGCAAGATTAAATAATGCCATCTACTGGAGATGAAGGTTTGTTTAGAAGAAATAGCAAAGTTCAGTAAACTCACACCCGACCTCACTCGTATATTTGGAAATAAATTTATTTTTGGTGATACAACATGCCAGATTGATACTCTGACCCGAAGACAAGCTATTTTTAGCACGCTGCCAATTCTGTTAACTATACCACCCTAAAAAATGGCTTTAAGGGATGAAAACAAAATGTAGGAAGTCTCAGGATAAATGTAAAAGATTTATTTATTGAATGAGTTGATACAAATACTCCTACAAGTTCACTCACCCAACCAGTAAGACAAACATGTAATTCATTTTTTTTACCTATGTTGGCAAAGTCCATGGACTGCTGAAGGTTGTTTTGTGGTTGTTGGTTTGTGGGTTATTTTGGACTTATATTTTTAAGCCAAAAACCTAAATTTCTGAAAAACTACTAAGATGCATAATCCTATCATCCACTGCCCTTGCAAATGTAAGAGACAATCTCAGCCATTTGTGAAAGTGATACAAACCAAGTTCTTTTTGCATTGATATGCATACAAAGATTCAAACGGTGCTAAGATTGCACTGAAATCAATGGACCTAGAGACACGGTATAATGCTTGTACCTTCTTGCAACTCACTGTTAAACACTGGCCTGTTTTTTCAAAATACACCTGCTTGATGACATGATAAAAAAGGATTTACATCAAACAACCAAATATAAGAACTGCATTTCTAGGATTTGATACAAAGCTTTCAACTATTAAATTATTAAATGTTGTGAATACAAAAATAAAAAAACTTTAAAAGTATGATGTCCCACCTAGAATATGAGAGGAAAATCTGTCTCATTTAAGTCACTGGTGCTTTTAAAAAAGTATTCAGGTAGTGTTTTCTTACTTTCTAACATGCAAGTTCAACCAGGAAAGGATATTCTCACTCAGAGACTCAATAGCCTGGGTTATTTTTCTTGGTACCAAGTAGAGAATGAATGCTTTCGAGAGGTGACCATGGCCAAGATCTCCATGAATTAGAGTTCCACATAGAAAAACAAATACATACATAATAAAGGAACATTTGTCTGGTACTGTAATATTGCTATGGCAGCTATACTGAAAGTTAGGTGGACAAAAATCATCTCAGTACAGCAAGGTAATCTCCTTCCAACATGTTTTATGCTTGTTTGTAACAGGAACAGGCAATACAATGTTGCTTTGTACTCAGGTCTGTAGAAAGGCAATAATTTGCCACTGATCATTTCCCCTAGTGGGGATGAAAAATTACTGTCTGATTCTGGCCTAAACACATGGTCTTTCCAATAAGAATCAGTTCAATGTCTGCATTGCTCATGTCAGACAAGAAAAGTTTCCTTGTTCTCTGTACAGAGCAGTATTTCCACAACACTCTGCCTTCTTGTCACATAATAGGCATTAAATCATAAAGATAAGGTGGTCTCTTTATCCCTTTAATAGGAGAAAAAGCCATAACTGCTTCTTTTTGCTCATTTGCAAAGTGAAAATAAAGTCTTGGGCTAAATCTGTCTTGAACCTCAGGGCTGAGTTAATACTGCAGGGCAGGAGTGCTTCACACTGCCACCCCTCTGGCTGAATACAGTGACTAGCAGGGTTCTTCTTGACAAGAGTCCCCTCTGCTCACCAGAACTAAAGCATTGTCATATTCATTATGTAAGCAAACTGTCAGCTAAGAACACTTTTTTCTCAGTGCCTCTCAGTTCCAGCACTCTCAGATCCCAGTCCTGTACTGATGACCATTTTTATACTGCGCTTTGGCATTGATGGTGAAGGTAGCAACAGGTATGAAAACAAGGAAATAATGTCTCAGAGCGTCTGAAAAAAAGTTCTTGAAATATCAAGATATGAAAAAAAAATCTTCAAAGGTATAGATTTTTTTTTAACTATTTGCATATTTTTCATTCTGATATTGCTAACAGTTTATATTGCAAAAGCAGGGTAATCTGGTATCAATCTTTTTTTGCGTTGTTATATTTGCTTTCAGAAAAGAAAATCAATTGCCTTAAAAAACCTACAAATTTTAATAAAAATCATAGAGTGCGCAGTTACTAAAGAAGTTGAACAGATGTTAGAAAGTAAGGGATATGCCTAGGTAATTTTTTGGAAGAGATAAATCCTTATAGAGAGGATCTCTCAAAGAAGTCCAGTCTTCATTTGTCACTACAGGAAAACAGGTAGTTTTTTATTATTATTTTCTGGGTTTTTTTTAAACAAACTTTTTCAACTCAACAATCATCCTCATCTAACTTAAATCCAATTAACAGTTTTAACAAGTTGCTCCATGGTTTATTTCACTTTAAAACTGTGAAATGTAAAATTACTGTGATGCACATCACAGACTCAGTCACAGTTTGAAGGCAATGCCTACCTCAATTACTCAAGACAAAACTTGAGACTCATTAGCACAAACGTCTTCCTCCTGCCCCCAAAACTGGCAATGTTTGTAACACTCATCTGAGAGAAGTTCTACTTCAGGGCAGAAACAGCTTGCCTTTCAGACAAAACCCAGGTATGCCGTAACGAACATACTTACGTTTGTTAGTGGGGCATGTGAAAACATGGAGAATCCTTCAAAGATATATTCGTGGTCATCATACTCAATAACAGTAGGTCTGTCTGTCTAAAAGGGTAAGCAAAAACAGCATGGAGTGAACAAGAAGCCATACTACTTCCATCTTGAAAGCAAAACTGGAGTCCTAGATAGAATTATTTACAAAGTACTTACTAAGAAGTTTGTGGGAGGTGACACCGTAATTCGATAGTGGTACAGTCTTCCAGCATTGTTGGTCATGGGGCGACATGGTTTAATGGGCTTAAAGAAAGAGATAAATAGAATTATGTGCAAAGTCAAGGCAAATTTAGATTAAAGGAGAGAATAAAGCATTTCTAATAGCCATGAAGTATGCACTAGGAAAAATTAAATAAAGTAGGTAGTCATAATTAAGCATTCCAGGAAGAGAGAAATTGGCCTTATCTACATTGTCACTGTTAGAAATAGTTCTAAAGGTATTCAAAGCAAAAAAGTGAAAAATATTGCTGTAATTTTTTCATTTTCCATTTGATTCTCCATCTTTCTTATGCACAGCACTTAGCCATTCACATGCCAGACTGATTTCCTCACCTTTTATATTAGTTTATTTCAAGGAACTGATTTTAAAACTTTACAAAAGTAAACTTGAGAAGATCTGAGCACGTTATTGAGGGACAAGCATTCACTCATTTGCTGGGAGAAAATCTGGGCCCTGAAGAGACCAGACCATTCCTGGCACACGTAACTCTGGTCTGCCAAGTCATAAAGCCTGCCTATGAGAACAGTGCACTAGCAGGCAGCCCTCCCCTGCGCTCTGGCACAACATCAGGTGCTGGCAATTTGTGATTTGTTCCAGCTTGTTCTGAAGCAGCCCAGTCTAAAGACCTAAAAACTCTCAGCAGTTTGACAAAATCAATTTCTCACGTCTGAGGTGCCACAGTTCAGAGGCTGCTACCAATCTGTGCAGATACGGCTGTCTGCAGGGAAAACACCTGTGGCAAGTGGGGTGCTACACAAGACAGTGTTACAGAAGCTGGCCTGGTGTAATGGCAAAGCAGCTACATCACTGTGCAGCTCTGTGCACTTTGCAGAACCCATTCAAGAAGCAGGGTGGTTACCCTGTCCAGCTGCAGGTTAAGCTTCTCACTGCTGTGACAAGACAGTTACAAATCATCTGGTTTAAAAGCCAGCCAGGATTACCTGCAGGATATGTACAAAAATTAATATATCCTAGATTTTCTGAAGCCTCAAATTCCTAGCTGGCCTCACTCCAGCATGTAGCTGCCTTCATGCACCAAGTTTTATTTATTCGTTTTCTCCTGCTAAAGTTTTCTTCCTCCTTGTCTGCAAGAAAAATACTAGAGACAAAGTGGGGAAGAATTGATCCTGGAGTGATTTATGGTGAGCTTCAGACCAAAGCCATTTTTCTGAAATGGAATAATTTATCCCTTGCAAGAGAAACATTCACATACCCTCAACTGCAAAGAAATAAAAGAATGTTTCAGTAAATATTTAAGAAAGCATACCAAAAATCCAAATTCTTAAAGAAAATTTACTAAGGTAAATTGTAAAACTATGTATTAACTTGCTTAAATGTTTACAACAAAGTTTTTTAAAATAAAAAACATCTTGAGAAGGTCTATTTCCAGAAATACTGATCACAAAACAAGCTCTGTACGAATGAACATTTTTATGGAAAATCACCATACAGTATTTTGACAAAACTTTTCAAAGAAAGGGCTCTACTGTTACAAGCGTTTCAAGAAGCTGATGGACTCATTTATTTCTGATCAGGTACTAATTAAGAACTTAATAAATTGTCTTACCGTTTGGTGTGCAGACATGTTTTTATTGCTGAAGCAACACCTCCTAAAAAGCTCACTGCTTCTCCAGCAGCTGATCTACTAACCCATTTACTTTCCCTTTTAAAGCAATCTTCACAAAGAGGGCCCTCATAACATACTCATCCATTTGAAGATGGGAGACCTTTCCTACATTCTTCTTTTATTAATGTATTTGTGCTTCAGAAGCTTTAAAAAACATAGAATCAGAATCATAGAATGGCTTAGGTTGGAAGGGACCTTAAAGCCCATCCAGTTCTAACTCCACTGCTAAGGACAGGGTTGCCATGCAGCAGACCAGGCTGCCCAGGGCCCCATCCAATCTGGCCTTGAGCACCTCCAGGGATGGAGAATCCACAACATCTTCGGCCAACCTGTTCCAGTGCCTCACCACCCTCTGAGTAAAGAATTTCTTCCTAACATTGAGCCTAAATCTCTCCTGTTTTACTTTAAAGCCATTTCCCCTTGTCCTATCACTATTAGACGGTGTAAAAATTCAGTCTCCTTCCTGCTTATAAGCTCCCTTCAAGTACTGGAAGGCCACAATGATGTCTCTTCTCCAAGCTGAAGAAGCCCAGCTCCCTCAATCTTTCCTCATAG
The DNA here is from genome assembly GCA_013396635.1 of Penelope pileata. Taxonomy (NCBI): domain Eukaryota; kingdom Metazoa; phylum Chordata; class Aves; order Galliformes; family Cracidae; genus Penelope; species Penelope pileata. Next base: position 976,067 of record WBMW01006461.1, on the reverse strand, counting down.
GAGACGTGCTCCAGCCCTCTGATCACCTTCGTGGCCTCCTCTGGACCTGCTCCAACAGCTCTGCATTCTTCTTGTGCTGGGAGCCCCAGGCCTGGATGCAGTACTCCAGATGGGGCCCTACAAAAACCTACAACTAAACACATGCAGGCAAAAGTTTTCCATAGTTCTCAAGTGAATTTAATTACCAGTACTTCATTTTAAATGTGAGGTTACACAAAGTGATTTAATGTTGCAGAGGAGTTTTTACTAAGCCTGTAAGCCATGGGAAAAAAAGAAACAACAAACAAGCAAAATTTTGCAACCCAAGTACAAGTTCACTGCAGTAAGCCTGTATTCAGAACTGCAATTCTTAGAACTGCTTACCTCTTCACCAGGATAAATGCCATGTCTTATCCCTGTTCGTCGGGCTTTAGCACTGCACTTGCACAGCGGTCCATCATTCATCTGTCAAAAACAAAATAGGGTTCTGTTTTTATTGAAAAATCGTAAGTGGTTGTGTCTGGAAAAGTATGTTGGTTTTAATGCCAGGAGCGCTGATGTTTCTAAAAGCCTGTCAAGCGTAGATTAAATGGATGTTCTTAAGTCAGTAAAAATGAAAACAGTATAGACTAACGTAAGAAAAACACACACAATAGCATTATAACTTCATGACTGTTTCAGAAGCAAAAAGTGGAAAAACGGTGTCAGCAGAGTTGTACCACTCTGCTGTCATATGAATCTTTTCTGTTTCATATACATACAAACAGCATGTCAGCCTGAAAGGAAACCTAGGCCCTAAACATGCACACACAAATATTTACATGCTGGAGCCTCTGCATTCAAAGAGTTCCACTCAGTTCACTGACAGAAAGCCAGGCCCTGATCTACCCATCTGCAACAAGGCAAGGCCATCACACAAGGTACATAACACAGAGAATTTGAAAATTTTACTTGGTACTTTAAAGTAATGGGAAAAATTCAAACGTACCCTGTGAACAGATCAGTAAAGAAGAGGAAAGGGGAAAAAACATCCACTTGAGTATTCCGTGTGGGTGCATAAAGTAGCTGTAACTAAAGAGAGCCAGAGCACAAGGTATAAAGCTAATGTCTGTCTTTTCACCTTTATGATGTTCAACTCAGACTACAAATTGCTGCAGTACACTACAGCTTTCAGCTCCTAACATCATGTCCATTGCTAAAATCCAACAAAGCACAGAATCAAACCAAAGAAATGAACTAAGTTCAACACCTCAGGCTTTAATGAAGTGTTTGAAAATTTGAATCCAAAAAGCGAGACACACTTTCTAGACTTAGAAAGAAAAAGCAACTTAGGAATGCAATGCAAGAGCCAGCAGAACTTTTCATACCAGAATAAGCAGTCTGAAAATGCAAACCATGGTGGGACTAAACAATGTCATCATATAACAGACACAATGTGAAGACACTCCAGGAAGTAAGAATCACCAAACTGCTGTTACTGTACTCTTCGGACTGTTGGGAAAGGGACGCAACTTTTTAGTTGTGGTGTTAACTCCCTGAACGTTCATCTCAGTCTGGTTTCTTCAGACTGGCACAGTACCTATATGCAAAGGAACATCAGAAATAGGGCACCTTTCTACTCTTTTGGGAACTTAGTCATGCAGTCTTACCAGAGTGACACGATGGGTTTCATTCACTTTTTGTGTTCCACATGGAGACCCTTGAGGAAAGCATAGGTTTAACGCAACTGACTGATGCTCGTAGGTAAAAACATACTTCCTCACTGGCTCATACAGTCACAGAGCAGACAAGTAAAATAATGCAGTCAATAAAGAATTGCTCAGCACTCCCCAAGAAATAAAGGCCTACTGAGGCTATTAAAATAACCATCACTTACTTTTGAAAAACCTCATCCTTAGTTCTTAGAACTGTTCAGCACTAACACTGCCTCCGTTACATTAAATACATAGAACAAAACCGATGGAGATGTGAGGTACCTGTAAAGCCCGGGACCTGAGAAGCAAGTCAGATGTGTATCTATCCTGTTCTTGACAACACAACTCACAGAAACAAATGCAGAAGAGCCCTCATGAATAGATAATAAAACATAGAAAGACCTTACCTAAACTATGGCTTCTAGCCTTCTCTGACCAACAGGGCAAAACAAGCAGGCGACTTAGACTCCTAAGCAAAAGCGTGGCATCAGCTTTAACAATTTATTTCTGGAAACCACAAGCACCACTGGAGAGTAACCAAGTAACAAACACTTTGCTCAGACTAAAGGACAGGAAAGCTCCATCCCAGAGGTCTGATTATGTGTATGTGACAGTGCGCAGGGCAATCATTCCTGTTCAGAAAGCACTCTGGCATATCAGATAAATACTGAGGAACACCAGCAAACTTTCAAACAAAACCTACTCAGAAGAAATACAGGACTGACAAGCTCACCATGATTTGATTTCAGCCCCTCCTAGAAAGATGAGGAGCAAATTTCAAGAAAGTTTGGGAAAGAAAGCTTTTCAGCCGGAAACTCATAAACCACACATTCCTGAAACTATTCACGAAAGTCATTCTACTTCTTTTCATTTAGCCAATATTATGGGCTAGAACATTACTTTGAAATGTGCCCAAGAGCAACACACATTTTTTTCAGTTAAATGCCTAAACAGTTTGCTAATTTTGTTTTCCATATAAATAAAACCAGCTAGCTCGGTCAAATTATTATTATTTTTTAAACTAGAAGCATAAATATGAGTTGGTAATAGAATATTCAACAGACCTTTGAATTACCACAGCGGCAATAAGCATTGCAGTATCTCTTGGCATTATGATTTGCTGCATGCTAGACTCATGAATCATACAAAATGCCAGAAAAATAAATTTACCGAGGTACCATTTGACAAGGAGTTAGAACAGACCATAAAATATTTAACTAAGAAAGATGAAGATAGCAAATTTGCAAACAAAAACTAGTCTTCTGTGCAATGTATACATTCAAAACAACATTTCATGAGCTCAGCAATTACATTTAATGAGAACTATAATCTCCATGCAATTACAAAAGAACCATTAGACAAGAAATTAGGAGCATTAACAGCATATTTAAAACATTATTTATCATTACGAGCGGAGAGCTTTTAGGTGAATAATTTGTAAAGGAGATAAACATGTTGCCTTCTCTCTCTCCCAGAACTCATCTGTGTACCTTTATTTCAGGGCTAATAGGACAGCATCAGTACACTGACAGCAATTCAGGTTTTATTAACGCTGTCAGACATGATTCCAGCTGAATACTTCACAGGATTCATGATCTGGAACCACACACATGAAATCAAAAGTTAAGTGTTTTGAGAATGAGACAGAAGAGGGACGGGGGGGGAAATGCATATTGAAATGGACGGCACCCAGCATATCTGAGAATAATTCAGAATTTTAAGTCCACAGGGAAGAAAGACTTCCAAAAACAGAACTTTCTCCTCTCACCATACCTGTCCTGGATCATTGTACCACAGTTCTTCATGGAGACGATCAGGGTGTGCTTTTTTACGTTTAATTTCTGCGATGACATCAAAAACTTCAGAATCCGAACTGCTAGAGCAGCTGCTGTCATCATCAGAGTCACATTCTGAGTCACTGGAGCTCTCTGATTCAAGCAGGGAAAATAAAGTTAGCTGAAAAACACTTCCACACCTTCTCTTTCCCATAATCAATGCATTCTCTAACAGGTCACAGCTCACAGTGGTGTACTGAAAGTTAAAGTCGTGCATGACATTCACGCTAATGAAAATGACAGCAACCGCATTTTTAATTCAAAGTGACAGCAAATGCCATGGATATTAAAAGGCCTACAGCAATGGCATCCGTTTGCAATTTTGGCTGACTGGGAGAACCACTGACCAGGTGAGGAATTTCAGTTAACTGACATTAAAATAGTTCACAAAATGAGACTGTAGAGCTACAACCAATACAAATATTACCCTCAAGTTTAAAAAACAAAACCAAAACAATTAAAAAACAAGACACAGAAAAGAGAAAGAATACATGAATGAACTAAACAGAACCTCCTGCTTTTTAGAAAAAACAATTCAGATTGCTATGAGTGAAGTGCTCATGTTCAGTTTCATTTCACCTACAAAATGTTGTCCTGCAGCAGGACAATGCCCAGGAAGAAGTTTCAAAAGAGCACCTATGGATAAAATTATTACAGGATGTGCACTGTTACTCATTTTTCAAATCAATTATCTCTAATAAATCAGTCATCACAAATCAGAAAAAAAACAGATGAAAGCCTTGAAATCATTGAAAAAAAGCTGCTTATGAAAGCTAAATGAGTCCAGCCTTAAATTTTACAGGAGCCCTGTTCTGTGTGTTTTCATCACAGCTTTTTTTTTTTTTTACTTTTGACATTTTTCTTTGTATTTACTGAAACAGTTCCTCTGATATATCAAGGCAGAGAAAAATGCTGAAGAAAAAAGAAGTACAGGTCCCAAAGTTTTTAAAATGCTTCCTTTGCACTGCTGTCAAAGTGAGGTTATTAAGTGTTGGACTTAATCCAAAAACTTAGAGCCTGATCTCATATATCCCTAAACTCCTATGGTACTTAGAAGCAACTCTCTCATGTACGTCACGTCACTCATGTCCATTGATCTTCTCAGCTCCAGTTTAAATAAATAAATGCATTCATAGCCAAGACAAACAGTATGATGCCAGTAGGGTTTAGTATTCTTGAAAGGAAGGATGCAACACTCCTTCCATTTCTAAATTCTACTTAAGAGAAAATACGTATATAACTACACTGTCAGTGCTTTGAAATATCTGGGGGAAAAAAACAGTGCAAAACACGTGTACTTACTAAATAACTTTCCCCTTAGTTAAAGAGAAAGATTAAATGAGAGAATGTTACCAGTAATAAGCTTTAATTTTTTATTATTGTTATTATTTTTAAGGAAAAAGGATAACAAAGACATTTTTATGTAGTCCTTAATTCAGAATCAGCTGCTGGTCCTTGAGACATATGGTTTACATGGGTCATATGTGTTCAGTTGCAAGCAAGTTTTGTCTAAACAAGCATATACGCATACTCACACTAACATATGCCAACACTTGACATTTTAAAAGTTCTCTGATAAACATTAATGAGTTGCTTAAGTCTAATTTTAGATGCAAAAATAGTGTGGGACTTGTGAGAGTAAACTGGAGATCTGAAAGACCAATGCAGACTTTGTTAATGCATCGAAATCAGTCGTTCATCATCAAAAATTATCTTAGAGCACACTGCTATCTCGCTAAAATACACATCTACTGCTAATGAACGGCACAACAGAGGCATTTGGCTAGCTACAAAATAAAGAAAATTAGACCCAAAAGAAGCAAGGTTTTAGGAGAAGCTGGCACAGGCACAACACCACAGGCCCAGGGTACAGTGCAGATGCGGAGCTGCTGGCTCCTCCAGTGCAAAGAAGAACACAGCTAAAGTTGCTCTTGGCATCATCATTTCTATCCAGGAGCAGAGAAGAAACACTTTCCGCAGAGATCCAAGTGAAGCTTTAGACAGGTGAGCTGAACGCATTAATTTTGTCCTTCCCTCATGCACATGAAAATGAGCAGTAGACTTTGCTATTGATTCCTGAGGGAATTTAAATATGCAAATCTGATATTCAAAAAAATCTGTGTTTTCTCTATACAGCTAAAATAAAATAGGAATCTGTTATTGTTTATTTTTTGTCCTTTCACTTTATCTTATTCTAAACTACCAGCATGTAACTGACCACGTCATTATATACACTCATACTTCAACTTCAGAATTTTTGGTATTTGATTGTGAGAGTTCAGATCTACGAGTCTTGGCAGCTCAACAAGCAAACATGAAGTAGCACTTAAAAGCAAACCCAACAAAATATCTAAGTCAATGTGATATGCCTAAGAATTTCTCAAACACAACTTTCTTAGTGTAAAAACATACTACGTAATGCTGAAATTCTGGAAGTATAGAAAGAACAACTAAACAGTTCCCAGTAAACAAAATCAGAAAGACAGACTTCAATGACTTCTAAATGGATAAATTGCTATCAAGAAGTATGCCTTGCTGTTTCAACCAGTATTTCCCCCAAAAACTGATACAGCTAGCAGATTTATTGTGCTGCAAAAAGATCCATATGGGAACCAAGACAATGCAGACTGAAAACTGATACTTCTGCATAGGATGATAATAAGCAGAGTTGCACAAGAAAAATACAGTGCAGAAGGAAAATGAACGCAGTGCCGTAACAGGCAGCCACATTAGTTTATCATCACTGTTCCTACTTCTTGCTTTATTTTATAAGAAGTGGAGGAGCTCCTCAAAGGTCTTCGTGCGCTACACTTCAGCTTATCTGATCATATGCAGGGTGCTTCCATGCCATGGAAGAGACTCCAGTGTAAGGCAGCGCAGGACACTCTCTCTTCCCTTAAGCTTTCTAGATAAAGCACCTAGCTCTACTTCAGTCAAATGTAACAGTAAAACTCCTCGGAACTGCAATAGAAAGATAGACTTAAAAACAGGCAATATGTCATTGAACATGCACAACTTCCAAGAAATGGGTTACTTATAGACTGCTCCATTTCAGAGCTTTGCCATCATCTCTGCCTACCGAGATCTTCATCCAGCTTGGTCTTTGGAGGCTCCCACGGTGGTCTGGCTGCTTTGGCCTTTGCCTGTCGCTTTCCCAACTCCTCCTCAAACTTTTCATACAGATCTCTGAGCTTGCTTGTTCCTACTACAGTAGAGTCGCCCTGTTAATTAAAAAACAGGAAAAAAGTAAAGGCAGTGTTGGCACGGTCGTACACTAGAGAACAACGTGTATCAGTGTTTCACAATGAAAAGCAAGGATAAAAAGACAGATCTCGGTGTTGTAGTTCAAATTAAATATGGAAATACTTGATAAGGCTTTAGCATAAAATTATATTGCTACACTAGGTGAATGAGCAGAGAATTTCATTTGCTGGTGCGTTATCATCAAACCTTTGGCCTAGCCAAGCAGAACTATGGCTAAGCATATTTAACAAAGCTCAGTACTGATTTCTAACAGCTCAGATTTAGCGGAAACGAGACCTTCTGCGCAACTGTTCTACAATTCAAAAGAACTGTATCACACCCTAGAAATAGAACTTAGCCCATTTTGTTGTCTGCTTTGAATCAGTGATTTCACCCTCCATGTCATTCTCTATAACAAGAGGAAAAGAAAAAAGATAAACCTCCCCACTCAAACACTACTCCCCTACTCTCTCAGCAATCATTACTGGAAAATAGAAAGAACCCTACCTTCTCCTCCCGCATAAAACTTTGCCAGGAATTAAGGGAAGATAGGGCAATTTAGGTAGTTTTGATCAAATACAGGTATAATGGAAAATACTTTCTTTTGTGGAGACAAATATGTACCACTAATCCAAACGAAAACAGACCACAGAAATTGATGAAAACAGAGAATAACAACAGAAAAGACCTTTCTGGTTTAAAGACTAAGATGGTGGGGAGAAGAGAAGGATTCAACATTGAATGACACAAAACACAATCCTGCTGAAGTGTTCACACGAATCGAGCAATCAAATAATCAATAAAGGACTATGTACAGTACTTTCAGAGTTCTCATGAACATACCACTTGATCCATGGGGTCATTTGAATAATAGCTTTCAGAATGGGTACATCGAACCCAGACTGGCTTAAGTAATTCATCATCTTCATCTTCATTTTTTTCAGATGCATTCTCCTCCGACTCTCTGTCTTTGATACTAGTGTAATTTTTTTCTTTGTTGGCACTCTGGCTCTCAGACCACCTTTCTCTTTCCTCCTCCCATCGAGGTCTCTTCCTTTCTCTGCTTGGAGAGCGGCTTAGTGGGAAAAAGCAAAGAAAACCAGTTCTCTTTATTTTAGTAGTGATATTTTTATAATAAAGACACCTAGGTAGCTTCTGATAGGTATATCCTTCTATCATATGAATTACATCAAAATCTAATTGTCTTTTCCTGCTTTTAACTTTTTACTGTAAGAAATACTTTAAAGTTCAGATCGACTGCAGGATTTAAAGTTGGAAGTGCTTTTGTATTTTAAACCTTATTCAAGAATTAGAATTTAAAAAAAAATCCTAGTTTAGACTAAAATTTTTACTTACATTCTAGATGAGCTTTTCTCAATTTTTTTCCAAAGCTTGAAGCCCATCAACTAAAAGTTACAGCACTACAAAGTTGAAATATATACCCCACAAACTATTTGTATGAGAAAAGAAAAAGGGTTTTACTAGAAAGGCTATACAGAAACCAAATTGCTTGTGTTACTAGAATTCTAGCATTTCTTTGAATAACAAAAGTTGTGAATGTAGAAAAACTACATTTTTTTTTCTTTTCTTTTTTCTTCTTTTTTTTAAATTTCTCTGTCTGCAAAGCCAAGAATGTCATACTAAATTCAACTATCTAGGATTTAGAAGGAAAGGAGCATCAGTACAAGAAAAGCTCCTAAAAGATTATCTAAATATGAAACGACTTTAAGCAATCCTGGCATTTTACAGACCGGGAGCAGATGTTGGAGGGAGTCTTTGAGATGCAGCAGTCTCCAGACATTGATCCTGCTTCTAATTCTACAAGGACTTGAGAGAACAACGATATATGCAAGTATATGAAGACAGTTATACATCTAAGATTCATTTTTGAGTTTCAAACCAGGTATGTATGCACACATTCATACAATGCACAGAGCCTCATAAATATGAGGGAGATCAAATGTGTGCTCCTTACCTTCCTGTTCTCTTGTAATCTTTTTTGTAGGACCTGTCTGGTGACGGTGATCTTCTGCTGTCACGATGTCTATGCCTCTCCCTCTCACGTTCCCTTGAAGAGTTCAAAAACATAAATTAAAGGAGAAATTCGGCATTTTCATACATTCCATACCTGAAATAGGCACAGAAGCAAGCTGAGATCATGTTATTCATAATGACCTGACATTTAACGAAGCCATCTATCTCAGCCCTATGTTTAAATTCATATCATGCAGAGATAACTTCAATAAATTCAGCACAGGACTTGCTGCCATTCCTCCTGTTCTTCTGTTACCAACAGTGAAGGGTAAGATTACTACACCCTAACCCATTCATAATGACTCAAGCTGTGGGAAAAAAAACCTATTCCACACACAACAGCTTTGGAAACACGGCAGTAACTCAAATGTTTTGGGCCAGTCCTCTTCTCCTGACAGCCACCTCAGGAATAAACAAAAAATATCTGATAGATACAAAGTCTGCACCATACCAAAACCATGAATCTCACCTATCAGACTCAACTTGCACATAAACATAAGGAATTTGACCATTCAAACACATTTCTGTGGCAAAAGAGCTTTAAGTTAACAGGAATTACTGGGTACATTAAGTAGCAAAGATCACATGCAGGCAGGTTTTCAGACTAACAGCTGACAATTTGTTAGTCCACAATCATTTGTGCAACTGTCTCACTTCCTAGTAAAAGAGTCTGCTGATGCACAAGGAATCACAAATACATACCTCAGGAGGTTTTGTGGGCTAACAAAACAATGAGTGAAAATTATTTATGAATATATGTACGCATATGCATGAAATAACATGCAATTTTACAAAACACAAAGTTCACATCAACTATCTGCTGTTCTTCCCCACACCCATTCGTCCTTCTCTGCCTATGCCTTGCTCAAGCATACATTTCAGCTTTCAGAGAGCATATTGTACTGCTCTCTGATTTGCTTGAGGATGCTATGGAAAAAATGCAAGTCCGGGAAACAGTTGTTTTTAAAAATAAACAGATACATTGTAGATTAGACCAGGAAACTGTTCACTTCAATCAGAAACAGACAAATCTTTTGAGATATAAGCTGCTGGAAATACACACTTTCAAAACTTAAAATTGAATTTTTAAATCCAAACAGTAAATTGTGAAATTATGTGGCAAATATCTGCGTCACCTATAAAACATTGAAAATTCCACAGGCTAATCATACAAAAAAGGCCTGCGTGTCAATGACAGCTGCACTCAGGTTTAGGAAAATTCTTTTTTAGAAACCAGATTAAGATCAATCAAACCAAACTACACTTACTAAATGTGTTTTTTTGTTTGTTTGTTTGGGTTTTTTTTTGTTTTTTGAATACAGTTGTTCTGTAATTAAATCTCTGCATTTGTAAATCAAAGCAGTTTCATTTCCACAGGCACTAAGTATAAATTCATGTTACACATGAAAAAGCTCAGATCTTCTAAAATTAGAAGCATGTGATCCAGATGCCCTGATAAACTCTACTTTCAAGTATCTCTCTGTAAATTCTGACCCAGATCATTAGACAAAAAGAGCAAGCAAGAGAGTAAATGTAAGGGATCTGAAAGACTGAACTATTGATGGTTTGCTCTAGAACACCATGCAGCAAGCTGTGTAAGGTCAGCTATGTAAGGCCAACAACTCTCAGTCTGTTTGTACTGACAAAACAGAGGGACAGAAACTTCATGATACATCCCAAAATGCTTAGTCCAGCCTCATCTAACTGACTCACGAGGTATCAATGTAGACTGCAAATTCTCACTTCCTTTGAACGGGTGTGTGATAATTCTCACTGTAGTCCTCCCTGGAGAACACAGGCTGGCTTGCTGAGATCTTCATCCTGAACTGAACCACACATGCCTGCACTGGTCCACCACAAAGACGAGAATGGAGCAGGATGAAGAACATGAAAATTGCTTTTAACTAAAAAACTTACTGCTGCTTCTCAGGGATTAGATCTGCGCACCTATCAGCCTACAAGCCCCCACATGCTGGTTGCCTACACATACAGGGCTTACCTGAAGGCTAAATTCAGGTAACACCTGGGGCCTTAAGTCTCATACCTAAATCTCAACCTTTTAAGTACTGCATCTTACTGTTCGTACAGCTCAACTCTGAATATGGTCTTTTGCACAAAATTGTGGTAACTCTACTTTCACACCACACAAGCATAAACTTCTATAGTAAATCCCAATGAGATTAGAGCACTGCTCAGCAACGTGCTCAGTTTCCAAGGACAAGAGGGACAAGTCTGCCAGCCTGTAAAGGCGAAGAAGGAAGATGGCAAATTTGCAGCTCTTTCCATCCAAGCTGAGCACCGGCTGCTTCCCACATTAGGAGGGAAAACAAGGGTGAGGGAAGAACGTGGATTCAAACACATACTACAGAACAGTGACTACAGCTCTCCCTCTGCAGGCAGAAGGTATCTCCTTACCTGCTACGCTCGTAACTCCTGTGATGAGGCGATATCCTTCCTCTGTCATACTCTGTCCGGTGCCGACTGCTCTCCTGCCTCCTCCTATCCGGACTGCGGCCTCGATCCCGACGATCCCCATGGTTATTGGACCGATGCCTGTCACCATGGATGTGACTGTGCTCACGATGCCGGTGCTCATCATAGTGCTTGCTCCTCTCTGGAGACCGTCGATCGCTTTGTGACTTCTCTCCCTGGTATTGACCCGTGTGCCGAAAATGGCTGCTGCTGCCACTGCTGCTGGTAGGGCTGCTCTGAAAGGAGCCAGAGTTGTGTTGATAGCTGTTGAAGTTAGGTGGTGGGAATGACTGCTGGGAATACCCCGTGGAGTACACAGGCTGGTAGTTGACCTGCTGTGGTATGACTGGTGGCGGGGGAGGGTGGGGTACTGCAGGTGGAGGCATCATGTAAGGAAAGGTGCTTTGCCCTGTAGGAGTTGCTGGCACAGGAGCACTGCTAGGGGTTGGCACTGGTGGAGGAGCAGGAGGGAAGCACGGAGGCACTGGGAAGCTCTGTCTCATCTGATGGTTTGGAAACGGTGGTCTCATGGGACACTGACTCATGGGATTCTGTGTGGAAGGGGGCACTGGTGGGGGATATGGAACAAAGTCTGGCCTGGGAGGCATGTAACCAGTGGCAGGAGGGTTTGAATAGGTAGCTGGTGGTGTGGTTTGCTGGTCATACTGGTATTGTACAGAGGGCTGCTGGGGGTGAAGCTGCCGCAGGTTCTGAGGGCGATAAGTCTGTGCTGAAGCTCTTGCTCCTGGTCCCCCCTGCCCACGGGGACATCCTCGTCCAGAATGGAAAGACATGGTTCACCTTTAATGAGGAAAATAAAAGTCTGGTGTCACAAAGCTTTATAGGAGGTCCTTCGTGCATTTGCAAGAACTATTCCTGAAATACCGAAAATAGTTTTTGCCATTTCCTTCAATAGAAGCAGCGGATGACGGCTAGTCTTTCAGTGGGAGCCGTGCACTCCTCAGAGCTCTAGTACAGGTCATTACGGTCCTTTGATTCCTCTGAGGCTTGAATCCACTACAGCAGCCTACTAGTACTCTTTAAGACAGAACTCAAACTGGACCGTGCTCCCTGACTTGGGGCAATGTTAACAAATGACTGACAGGACCAGCTACGGCTGCAATCACCTCTACCAGCACGTACTAGATACTTCCATCTAAAGCCTTCAGAGACCCCATACCACCACAGAAAACAGTCATTTTAACATTTGCAACAGTCATCCATAGTCCCGTAATGAGGGGACCTTTGTAGCATGGTACTCTAGAGTTCAGGTAGAAAAACCTTTCTGACACCTTGTCACAAGTTACCTAGTCCAACAAGTCATGCACATTGCAAAGTGAGCTAAGTAGCAACTTACATTCACAACTTATGCCCCAATTTATCACAGGGCCAAATTTAACAGATGTTTTACAATATTTTAAGTTACGCAGGTGTATTTTTGTGGGATGAGAGTCTCACAGGTCACAAAAGATTTTGATACATATTGTGCTGTTACTCTAATCGCATCAAAATAAACGGTTCCCCAAATTCCTCAACTGTCTCCTTGACCCTGTTACCTTACCAGCAATTGCCACTGCTTCAGGTGGGCTGAAGTCTTGTTGAAAATTATGCACGTATGTAATGCATTGTATTAATGTATAAATGAAAACCACTGTACTTCATAAAAGTTAAAATTCATTCTTTAATTAAAATGTTTTAGTTCAAAACCTGCAAAAAAAGAAAGAAAAACTTTTATAATAAAGTTAGAAAACATTAATGTCGTCTTGCTTGGAATGGAGAGAAAGAAAAAGGTTAATGAGTTATGCAGTCACAAAAGTTAAGTCTTGTTTTCCACAAAGAGGAGGGAAAGCGGGAAAAAATAAGGCAAACAGACACTTGGAAAGGTGACCAGGTACAGAAAACAGAACCTCCCTCTTACAGATGCAGAAGTACACAGAGAACATTCCCCCACCTGCCACCCTGCAACCCTGCCAACTCAGTGCTCACAGCACAACTTGTGGCTGCGTCCTGGTCCCAGTGCTGCAAAAGCAATGGGTTGCTGAGAAACACCAGCCAGCTTCAGGTGAACGTGAAGCAGAACAGAGAAGACATGAAGCGGAGGAGGACACACGTCAAAGAGAAGGAAGCAAGAGAACACTAAATCCCTTTACACTCACACAAGGCCTAGTTAAAGCTGCTGCAAATGGTCTTGGTGGTGGCATTTGTTTCCTTTTCAAGGCAACCAGAGAAAAAGACAAGGGATTAAGTGAGAATCCTGCATTTCTAGGAGGCAGCTGCCGTGGTGGCAAAAGCATTTTTTTCATTCCAGTCAGCCACTGCCATTGTTCAGCACCCTCCAACCCTATAAATGCTCTCAAGAATAAATAAATAAACAAACAAACAAACTTGATATTTTCATTATTCTGTCTGGAAGGAATGCAACCTTTTGCCATTACTAATTCTAGTCTACTAGGCACTGAATTAGCGCTGTTTAAGTTCTCTGACCACAATATCACACAGCCCAGCCCGGTGCCAGCATGCCATTCTATACTTTATTGGTATTTATTTACATGTATGTTTCAGCAGGCTGAACTGAGCTTCTGTTAGCTGACACAAAAACAAAGCACAGGCCACTCAGCCCTGGTGCCTTAGCGCACAGCACGTTCCTTTCTGAGGCGTGAGGACACACGGACGTGAGGTCTCACCTGCCAGCTCTCAAACACGGTTCTGAGTCCCCCACCAGCACAGAGCCATTTTGGTGCTGCTGCCTTAATCGCCTCACAGGACCACAGATGAAAAAAAATGGAAAAGAAAAAAAGTGCTAGATGATTTTAAAGGCACAACTTATTTCAAAGCTCCTCCTGCTGCAGTTTTTGGTCGTGCTCCAGTTTAAATTCAGGTAAAGTAGAAGACATTAGGGGCAAACGGCCCTTTTCCTGCCACCTAGAAGAGGAAACTGTGCAAGCAGCCACAACACACACACACACACA